>NDGN011375232.1:0-15455 GCA_002564285.1 Tympanoctomys barrerae
GGGAAGACGTATAGCCTCCAGCAAGGTCCTGTGGAGAAGCAGCTCTGACGTGGTTTAAATACCTAAAACAAAACAGAAGTGCAGCCATGACATACAAAGCACATACACTGATAGTGTATTCCAAAGCAAGGATGAAACTGATTTTAATTTTGGAGAGGAATTCGGAGGCTTTTATTAGATTATTACCTTTCAAAAGGAAAGGTCAAACTGTACAGGAAGTACCTAAATTAGTACAAAATTCCAAAGTGAGTTAAGAGTAAGGTCTAAAAACAGTTCTGAAAGTGTTTCAACATACTTGCTATTAAAATGAGTCTTTTCGTCTCATTAGTTTTTAGGACTGACTTGGTGGCCATTGCTTGGACACCCAATTCTCTCCTTGACAATACTTTAAAAATATATCAGATGTTTTTATAGTACTATATTCTATGGAGCTTGACAAAGCTCTAAATACCTATTTAAATCGGGATGAGGAAAGGCAGCATATTTATTCCTTCAAGAGTACTTCAATATTCCAAAAGTACACTGTCTCCTTTAAGTTAAAAGAATCTTTGAGTCTGAGTTCAAAATATTAACTCAAATAGTGGATAGAGTCTTCTAGATTGATCTCAAAAGACAATGAAAAAGAAACAAGTTTTCTTCAATCATACACATAGTTTTTTAGCAACTGAAAATTTCCACCTTGATAAAAATAGACAAAAGTACAGGACAACCCCTGCTGGAGAGGGACAGCTTTTTTACATGGCTACCAGTGTGGCTGGAACACAAATATTCCCAGCTTTGCTTTAATGCCTGGTTAGGAAGCCACAGTGTTTCTTCAGGCCTCAGGAAGTGAAGCTGCTTCGCCCACCTTAGAATTATGATTATAGCAAATGAGTAAATCAGGTAACAGAACGTTTAATAACTTGGAAACTTTTCCACTCATTCACTCAAATTTCCTGTGTATTAAGATGTTAACACATGAGCAATTTATACTTAACATAACAATCAGTTCTTCATCTGTATCTATGTTAAGTTTGTATGATTAAAAAATGCATGGCAATATAAGAGACCAGATAGATAAAGTGGTTAAAATATGACCCAAGCTAACCTCCTAGAATTGGCTATAATTTATTCACATTGTCATAAATGAAGGTGTTAAGTCAATTCTTTACTTCTAGCCCAGGCTGAAATGGGAAAAGGGAGAGAGGAAGGAAATTAATATTTATTGAGCTACAATCAAATATTATTTTGGTAGTGTATTTATAGCAGGATAAAAATTTTGCACACATACTTACAAACTTTGTTTATAAATTACATTTGCTAATATACTACATGCTATTGTATCATAATTATATGCATATACTAATATAGCAAATATCAAATCCATCATTTTTAAATGGAAAATTTAAAGGCTGAAATAAAGTTACTATTTAGAAAAAAAATTTTTTGGAGTCAAGGTCTTGCTATGTAGTCTTGGCTGGCCTTAAAATCACTATATGGACCAAAGTCATGGCAAACCTCCTGCCTCAGCCTTCTATGTGCTGTTATTTACAGGCATACACCACCATATCCAGCTTCAAAATAAAATTATTGAATAGAAGTTTTAAAATCTTCTATAACCTATTTTATATTCTATTTTATATATTCTCCAAGAATGCATCCCACTTTGGAGACTACCATCATTGACTAGTCGTTGCTAAACTCTTGACAGAAATTTATGCCCATAGGATTTCAATAGAGATCTACCAAACCTACTATATGCCAAAGTTACCTGCTTTATTACTTCTCAGAACATAATAAAATATCAACTTAAGATTATGATGCATAGGAAATGAGTATTGAGTCACTTATAAGTCAAAAATTCAATCTGGCTCCACTGAGAATCATACAAATAATAAGTAAGTTGTAGTTTTACATAATTTGGGAGTAAAATGTTCCATTCTGAATATGATTTCTAGTTAATTTTATCTACACATACCAAAGGATGTGTCACTCTCTCCTTTCCTCAGATCCTCAAGTTTGTATAAATTCTGATAGCTGTTCACTCATTACGGAATCTAAGCACCACAGGAGAAAGTTTGTCATCTCTAAGAAGCCAACTATCACAAAGAAGAATTGGTTTTCAGAGCTGTAATACAAACCACTGTGCAACTGTTTTGATTTGTCGCATTTTGGTACAGCTTGCTTCTGGGAAAGTTGAGTCATACCATCTCTGGCTTGGCAACTGCAGCACAAACTTGCAGTATGCATTCAGCTTTTTTATATGTTATCCTGAGAAACCTGAAACAGCTGCGCTGCTGGCAGGAAAACACAAGACCACCAGTAAAATATCCAAAACAGTTGCATCTTTTAATTTATGACTGTGCACTGTTTCCATAAAGAGTATATAAAATAGTTCAGCTTTTATAGGTAAAATGTAATAAACAGTCATACTCATAGAGGCCATAAATATATTTTTAAAAGTTTATCTAAAATGATTAATTAGTGTTTGAAAATAGTATTTCAACAGTCATAAAGCAGAGCAATGAGGAAATATTCTAAAATTTGACTTGTTAATACTAAGTTGTATGATTCTCACTGCCAAAATTAAGTCAATTAAAATTTCTTTGCATCACACTGAAGAAAATGTACTTCCTTTCTACCAATCATTTACACTAAACATGTCTGTAAGTATGTCTTTAAGTTCTGCCTATTTATATTGCTATTGGTGTAGAAAATATTATGTTAAGTATTTCATATTATTTTCACCATGGCAACTATATAAATTATTATTTTTAAAAACATGGTTCATTCTTACTTAATTGTGGATTTTAATTTTTCAAGCATCTTGAATGTTCTCAAACCCTATAGTTTTTGTGGTATGCCCAAGTATTTTTAAAGGATCTGCCACATGAAACCACACAATGAGAGTTCAGTGTTTTGCCTTTTTTACTTTAATCCACATCTGTTATTTTAATTCTTTCACAACTATTACAACTACATCACTGAGTAGGATTCCTAGAATCTATGGCAGAGGTCAGCATCATTTCATGTACTCCTTTAAATAACAGAATGAGGAAGAAGTGTTGGCCAAATTTATTTCCAAAAGTCAAGCTCAGTTGGATTTTGGAGCCTGCAGGTAATTGCTCTGACTATTTTGCCAATCCCAGGATACTATTTCTGTTTCTCGTGGTTTTATTTTAAATATGTGTAAATCTTATAAGCAGAAACCAGGGAAGAAAAAAAAAGGTTTGCTTATTTTGGTGCCTATATCCTTATTTTCACTGAAAGCAGACTAAACTAAGATTTTTTAAAAAATCATACCTTTGATTGCTTTCTTAGTACGGCTAAAAAAATTGTTTTTAAAAGCATGTTTAAGGTAATTCTTACACGAAGGGCACTGGATGCCTTAATTTATGCTCTAACACTGCCTTCCTTTGCCATTAGCTATCAAAAATCCCTTTCAAACTAACTCCAAGAAGGGGGAGGAAAAGCAATGAATTGTGAGAGGAGAGTAGAAAAGAATTAAGCATTAGAACACCACATTTGAAAGTTTGTTCCTGGACTTTGATTTCCTACACTGTTGTTTTTTGTTATATGTAGAAGTTTTACTCCTAAAGAAGGTGGTATAATTTACACTTAACCTCAGAAAGGCTTCATTTTCTCAGTGCTTTAAAGACAAAGAAAGTGCCTCTGAGATTACTTCTACCATTTCCTTTGCTTTAAAAGCCCTATATTGACCATCTGGTTAAAGCCTTGCATTAAGCTCATTTTACTGCTATTCAACAGCACTTTGGGTTCCCAGACAGGGGCAGCGAGGACAAGGACTGTCTCTCAAGACCAAGAGGCAGCACTCTTCCCCTCCACTCTTAACCTGTTTATGACAGCACACTGGCTCCTGAATCTAGGATTCTTGGGACTTAAATTGAAATGAAAATGTAAAGTTCATAATAGTTTTTCCCTCCTTCAAATTACCAGCCCCTATAGAAAGCTAAATCTTAGACTAGTTCTAACTAAGCAAGGGAGTAAACTCTAGAGATGAAGACTTTTTTTTCTTTCTTTCTTTTTTTTTTTTTTTAACAAGCTTTTGTTTTGTTTTATTGAGATAGAACTTTCAGTGTTACTCAGACTGGCCTCAAACTCCTGGAGTTCAGGCAATCCTCTTGCCTAAGTATTCCGAGTGGCTAGCACTACAATTGCTTGTCACTGTAACAGGTTCAAGGTGGCCTGTTTTTTTAAAGACTGTATTAATGATGTCACACATTAAAAAGACCAGGTCCAAAAATATCTGTAGTCCCAGACCACAAAATTCACAACATTAAGAGAGGTTAGTCAGCTGACTCCAGTTGTCAAAACCAAGCACTCTACTAAGAAGTTTAGCCAAAGCTATAGAAGATTTACATTAACACACTGAAGTACATCTCTGGATTTAAAAATAAGCAAAGCAACAGGGTACTAGACAACTATCACTAAAAATCAGAAACATTAAAAACTAAGGTTAGCACTTAGGTGTCCTACTCTAGTAACAGTATCAGAATAATAGACAATTTATTTACAGAGGGGAAGAAATAATCACATATTCCAAGATAAATGAGGAATGGCCTTCTAACGCAGATATATTGTTTATAATTCTGAAGGCAGTTTGGTTACAACACACATGGCTTAATGTACTCCAGTGTATAATGTCATAGAATTCCATAGACAATCATTCTACTCTAGATTTTATTATCTAGCCAGCAGTGATAACACAAGGTAAATACACGAATTATTGAGGCTGACTTCACATTTATGGGAACAGAATAAACAATTACAACAGATGTGAAAACTATCCAAATATCAAAGCTCAGACTTAAAATATTTTTTAAAAACACATGGTATCCAAGTATACAGTATGAGTTACTGCTACTCATGTTCAATAACTGAATATAAATTGTTCAGATAAGCCTTTCGAACTTATGGCTCAAGTAAACTGTGTAGTTTATTGCTATCAGCACATCAGGTATTTTAGAATAGAGTAGCTATTACTAGAAATTAATTGTATAATGCAAAGAATACATCCTTGATTTTAGTGTGAACTACAGAACGCATACAGGGCATAGCCAATCAAGTGTAACACATGCTATGAACAATATTGCTGATGGTGCTGGACATCTTAACTGATAGCTTTTAAAGGTAGACTATTTAATATATTCAAATATCTCAGGAATCAGGTGCTATGCAATAAAGTGGATAGAGCCATGAAATGTTATTACGCAGTAGCCAACAGAACTTGTGATTTTCCAGAAGTATTTTCTCAAAATAAGAAGATATTTATCTCAAAAGATTATTGTATGTTTCACTAATTTTAGTATGAGTTCCTCTTATTCATAAGGAAATGTATTCCAAGATCCCTCAATAGACACCTGAAACTGCAGATATCAAACTATATACATATATATAGTATATATGTATATACTTTTTATACATACATACATATACATACCTATCATACAAAGTTTAATTTATAAGAAATTAAAACAATAAGAAATAAGAAATTAATAACAGTGCCTGATAATGAAATAGAAGAATAACAATGTACTGCCAGTTATGTGAATATGGTGCCTCTCTCTCTCAAAATACAATTTTTTATACTTCAGAACACATGGGTTCTTCTCTATGCATATTATATGCCTGGCTTTATCATATGCCCTGCAGCTTTGCCCCATAGTACCAGAGTTAATCTCCTCTGTATTTTTATGAATATAGGTTCTACTGGGCATCTTCCTTCAGAAAAGTCCTGTTTCATAAACATTAAATCCGCTAGAACAGAGAATAGGTAGAACTTCTGAAGACATTAGTTTAAGCAAAAATTTTATGAATAAAATCCCAACTGCACAGGAATTAGCTTAAAAAATCAAGAATTGGGATCTTATCTTTTTTTTGGACCTTATCTTATTAAAAAGCTTTTGCATAGCAACAGAAATCACCAATAGAGTGAACAGAAAACCCAGTGTGGGAAAAAATTGTATTTCTCAAACAAAGGACTAATATCTAGAATATATAAAGAACTCAAAAAAATTCATATCCCCAAATTTAAAGACCCAACCCAAAAACAGGCATCTGAAATGAATAGACATTTCTTAGATGAGGATGTAAAAAGGGCAAATAAATACATGAAAAAATGTTCAACATAACTGGACATTCAGGAGATATAAATGAAAACAATACTGAATTTCTATCTCACTCCAGAAAGAATAGCTACTATAAAAAAATCAAACAATAACACATGCTTGTGGGCTGTGGAGAAAAAGGACCACAAAATTATCACTATACTGTTATGGGGACAGTAGACTGGTGCACCATTGTAGAAATCAGTGTACAGATTCTTAAAAAACTAAAACTAGAGGTCTCATATGACCCAGCCATTCATCTTCTTGGTATCTTCCTAAAAGAATTAAAAATACCATACCTGCCAGGGATATAGCTCAGTGACATAAGCACCTGCTTGGCAAGCACAAGGTCCCAAGTTCAATCTCTGGTACCACAAAAAAACCAAAATCATACCACAGTGATATATGCACATCCATATTCACAATGGCACAGTTTGTAATATCTAAATCTTGGAAATAGCCCAAATGTCCATCAACCAACGAATGGATAAAGATTGGGTTTTTTAAAAATATAACACATATAAATGTCTTTATAAAGACATAAAAAAGGATAAACTTGAGACATCTCTAAGGTAAATGGACATACCTGGATACCATAGTATTAAGTGAAATAAATTGTACACAGAAGTGTAAATATTGCAGGATTTCTCTGGTATAAGAAACCAAAAGGGCCAGGGGGATGGCTCAGTGGAATAAGTGCTTCTCTGGCAAGCGCAAGGGCCTAAATTCAATCCCTAGTTCTGTGCAAAAAACAAAAAAACAAACAAACAAACAAAAAACCAAAAAACACCTCCATCTTTTGGGCTGGGGAGATGGCTCAGTGGAATAAGCGCTTCCCTGGCAAGTGTAAGGGCCTGAGTTCAATCCCCGGTTCAAAAAAAAAAAAAGAAACCAAAAGTATGAATAAGGACCAGAATGCATATTAGATATTATGAAGTAGGAAGAAAATGCTCAATTGGGAAGCAAACTAGGAAGCAGAAAGGGTGGAAGAGGAAAAAAAAAAAAAGAAGAAGAAAAAGGAAAAACGGAAAACACAACTTTTTGTAAATAAGGGAGGGAAGAGAGGTTGAAGGGAGGGTAGGGGAGTGGGAATGAAAAGGGGAACTGAGATATATCATGTACAGGTGCAAAGTCCCTATGATGAATGTGATCATTATGTATGTCTTAGTTGTACCAATAAAATTAATAAAGGGAAAAAGTCCTGTTTTATCTTGTTTTGAATGGTATCCTTCCTTTTGTTCAACTTCAAATCCTACTGGAAAGACAGAGGCAGCTTATTAACAGATGCAGCTTCGGCAGTAATTTTTATATTTTCCAGTCAAATTTATTCCTGAATCTGTGTAATCACACTATAACATATATATATATATATATATATATATATATATATATATATTCTTGACACACACTATCAAGCCTCAAAAAGGGAGGAAATCCTGTCATCCATGACACCATGGATCAACTTACAGAACACTGTGCTGAACTATGTGTGGTAGCACAGCCTGCAATACCAGCACTTGGGAAGATGAGGCAGGATCACCTGCAAGTCTGAGGCCAGCCTGGACTAAGATGAAGTCAGCCAAGGGGTCACTAATACCTGACAGGATGAAAAATTCACCCATTACAGTACAGTGCACTTCTGGCTTTACCACAGTGAAACACACTTGGCTCTCCATGGTTAATATTAAGTTAGCAGTCTGTGTAGGGAACCAAGCTCAAGTTCCTTTCCTAGTTAGTGAAGCACCCTCCTCAGTATATAGAAGAAAGACTCTTCCCATTAGTGTTACTTTCTGCAGATGGCAGACTCTCTAAAGTGACTACAGATCTCAGTCTTCTCTCCTGCACTCTTTCTTTTTCTCTTTTTGTTTGTCCTGTACCACATGAAGATACTGTCCTTTAGTAGAAAAAGAGGATTTGGAAACATACACTTGGGTTTGAATCGTGCCTAGATTCAGTATGATTTTGAAAAGTGCTTTTATTTTTCAAGTTTCCATGTCCTTACCTGATAAACATATAATTCCTTATAATATTTTAGAAGATTAAAATGAAAAAGATTAATTAAGATGCAAAGCATATGATACAAAACATTCAATGACATAGAGTCCCTGTCCATATATCTTCTCTTTGGTACTATTAATAAAAAATATGCTTTCACAAGGGATAAACCCTTCATAGACCAAATTCCAAAGTGCTTCGCCCTCTGCTAATTAGTGTATGCTTGTCCTTTCTAACCCTGTGCCTTGTCTACTCCCTGAACTGTTTCTCCAATAAAACTGTTGTCCTCTTCTTTCCTGCCTTTCATTTAACCCAATGATAAAGATCCAAATAGAGAATTCAAAGCATAAGTAGAGTCCTGTTTGTTAATCTTTTATAACATAATAGAGTAACCAAAGGGTGCCAAGAATACATTTTAAAGACATGGAAAAATTTTACTACATACCTACATATACATATAATAGATTTATACAGACATACAAATACAGATCTATATTTTGTGATTACTATGCACAGCCTAGGAAGTTTTTACATTATATCTACTTTTCTTGCCTCTTATTCCATATATCATCTTCACTGTCACTACTGTCATTTTATGTTGTGTCTTTATTATGGATAATAGTCTACATACAGCATGGTTTCTCCATTTCAACCTATTCACAGCTATGGAATTAATTTTATCAGGGAAAGCTCTGTGTGATGCTCATGCAAGTAGACGGTCACTGGCTCCCTTCCGTATGAAGGACCAAGTCCAAACTCCGTAGCTGACTATTCAAAGCCTACTGTGCTTGATTCCAATCGACCTTTCCAAATATTTCCTATTAATTATCCTCATGTATCCTGAACTTTAGCCAAAGTCAACAATGAGGTTTTCTGTTATTCTTTATTAAAATATCCTAAGTACCCATTCCATATCTTTGCTTATGTTGTTTCCTTTTCTTGGTCTGCTTTGTGAATGTCCCTACCACTGCCTGCCTTCTAACACCATTGTTCAAGTATCAGAAGTCAATTCTTAACAGAATAAGAAGGTTCCCTTTCTAACTCAGAAATGTTATATATACACTACAACAAGCTGCAACTGAGACTGTCTCTGTGCATACTAACTAGACATACAAAATACTGTCACATTTATGCAATAAATTACAGGAAAAAATCTGCTTACTAGCCTGGAGACATCACAAGACCATTGTAAGAAAGCCTGTAATCCATCTGGGGACAGAGGAAGAAAAGACATTACATACTCAACATCAAAGTCCCCACGATTGCTCTACCCCAAGAAATTAAGAATAACTGGTCCAGGAAAGCCACAGAAATCTGGAAGAAGCAATCAAAGTCCTGTCGATAATTACCACTAAAAAGGGAACAAATCCAGTGGTAAGATAATCCATAGATGAAGAGAAAATTGGTGAACTGAAAAGACACATAGGGCCACAGAGATAGCTCAGCAGTCTACGTGCCTGCAGAGGCAAATGCAAGGGCTCGGGTTTGATCATGGTACCACAAGCCATGTGGCCCTGCCCCAGGCATGCAAAGCTGGCCACCAAGCCCAGGCGCACACGTGTAATCCCAGGGCTGCAGAGGCTGAAACAGGAGCCTTAGCTGCATAATGAGACCCTGTACCAAATACATTAAAAAAATAAAAATAAAAAGACACTAATACACCTAACGCTGATAATGGAAAACACATGTAATACTACAGAGCTAAAAATAATTTTAGCTCTGTGGAGAATGTGGGAGAACTATAAAAGAGAAATTTCATGAGCAGGAAGATCAGGATAAACAGAACTCAACAAAAACAATAAACTGGTGTCAGATCAACAAGAAAAATATGAAGTGTGAGGTTGATAAACTTTCTAGTCTTTTGTTGAGAAAGAGGAGAAATATTAACCCTAGACTTTTGAAAATTATATGTTAATTCTGGATGCCACACATTATATTTCTTTATATATTACACTCTATACTTCTCTGTGTCCCAAGTATTTGCAACTATTTTAGATCTTACCTCTTCCACATTGTCAAGGTACTCAGACTTCTCTGAATTCACAAAAAATGGGATCTTTATCTTTTTTGTACATACTATAGACACTTGTAAATGTTTAAAATTCCTTATTAGATAGGTTTCTAGCTAATAAGACAAATATTTACTCATTAAACAGCCATCACTTTCAAGAAGATTATTCTAACTTCTAGACAGAAAAGTTAGAAATTTAACGGCTTCTGGTTAGTTGAGATATAAATAGTACTCATGATAGTGGGCAACAAACAAAAAAAGAGAAGATATGAAAATAGTTACCACAAATTGTGAAGCTGTGGAAGAAGATGAACAAGGCCTGGATGGAAGATAGGGGTGCATTAATCACTGAGGACAGGGAGGTTTCCTGGAAATCAGAACATGCCTATAGAACAGAGATAAGGTGTAATCTCTAGTGTAAAATGACTGTATTTAAAATATAAATAATTAGGGCCAGAGATGTAATTCAGCTGCACAGCGCCTGCCTGACAAGCACAAGGTCCTGAGTTTGATTCCTGGTACAAACACATAAATAAATAAATAAATAAATAAATAAATAAATAAATAAAATTTCTTAAATATAGATCTATATTTGAAAATTGTTTTGCTATTTTAATTGGTCTTGCTTTATAAGCTGAATTTCACTGCATTGGCCAATTTTATACTGAAAGATAAATACTATGATAGAATACAACTATGAATGCAGGAAAAAAAAACAAAACCAAGAAATTCAAACAGGGTTGGAAACACCCAAGGCTGAAGATTTCATAATATATTTATTTTTCCACTCAAAGCACTTTCTCAAAAGCTCTATTTCATACGATGGAATCTGAATAATGTCAACAACTTAGACAAATCTCTAAATCAAATAATAACAAACAAAGAAAACTCAACTGAATAAAATAACTTGTGTTTTCTCAATTAAGGAAAAGTATATTTTCCAGCAAGTAAAAACAGGTTCATAAAATATCTACTTCAAGAGACCAATGACTATAGCAGTAAGATTTGAAAAATCTCCAAGAGTTCTAGCTTAATGCATAACAATTTCAAGTTTTCAGAATGCATTTTTTTAAATACTTAATTCCACTAAGCCAAAAACATGTACTCTCTCCAGAAAAAGCCACAACATCACTTTAGAAGAAAAATACTCATAGGGGCTGGGGGGTTCGATACTCAGTCCTACCATGCCAGCCCCACCCCAGGGGCATACTGAGATGGAAATTGAGAGTGGGCATGGTGGCGTGTGCCTGTAATCCCAGCTCTTTGAAATCAATAGAAAATAAAGAGAAGCAAAATCCAAAGGAAGGCTACTTTTTTTTTTTTTTTTACGGTACCAGGGATTGAACTCAGGACCTTGTGCTTGCCAGGCAGGTGCTTATGCCACTAAACTGTATCCCTGGTCCTGAAGGCTACTCTTGATATAATTTTATTCTAGCTAATTTCATTTGCAAAATTTTTATGAAACTACAAATTAGATCACTGTATTTAAGTCCAAATTACTTAACATGTGTTTATAGGAAATACATTTTAAGCGTTTTATGACTAAAAGAATCTTTGATAAAGGCAGTTTGGACAATATAGTGTAGGAACTAACAGAGTCTAAAACTAGAAGAAATCTTTTTATCCTACTATCGCATTAACAAATGAAAGAAGTAGTACCACACATGTCCAAAAATTTCATCTTCTTGAAAAGTCATTTTTTCAATGAACATATGTTAATCACTTATTGTGTATCAGGTACTATGCTAAATGCTACATGAGAAGACCATCATTACTCCAAGGAGTTCAAAGTCTAGTAGAAAGAAAGGAATACAAATAAACAATTTTCTGTTGTAAGACTAGAAATTTGGAGAAGTCAGTACAATTCAAAAAACATAAATGGGAGGTTTCTGTATGAAGGAAGCAGGATAATTTGCCAGGTAGATGAAGTCAAAGTGTTTTTCTAGAAAGAATAGGAGGGTACAGTGGCTTGAGGCCTGAAGAACATGGTATATTCAGAGTGTGAAATCTTGCCAACCATGGGATGCCTTGAATATCTTTTAAAATATGTAACAGAGCTGGGTTGGTGGCATAGGCCTGTAATCCCAACACCCGGGAGGCCAAAGCTGCAGAATCATAGTGGGTTGTAGGCCAGCCTGAGCTCAAGGTTAGTCTGGACTATGTAGTGAGCCCCTGTTTCAAAAAACTAAAATTAGATGAATGAATAAAGAAAAGTAAAATAGAGATCACAACCCAAACATGTTGATACATACCTATAGTTTGCACTACTCCAGAGATGAGCATGGACAACACTGTGAGGCTCTTCAGAAAAGAGGAGGGGGTACTTATGAAAGGATGTAGTAAGTAATGTAATCTCACTTGAATTTTAGAAATCGCATTGTTTGTATGAAAGACAGCTTAAAGAAAGAGTGGGTCAAAAAGAGAAAAAAAATGAGGCAATGGGACAGCAATGGGGCTATGACCCTGGAGTTCTTATATACAGATCTTATATATAAGACAGTCTTTGCTTCCAAGACTCAAGTTACAGGTTCACAATGCAGAAAAGTTCACCTTGGGGAGGAACTAGTTAGACCCAAAGTTGAAAGATAGAAATGACCAGGATCTTTTTGGAATTCTGAGTTTAAAGTAAAGAAAATAAATATAGGCTTGCGACTGAACACAACCATCACTCTTTGTAAAAAAATCTTTTATTTATTTATTTAGTATAAGGGTCTTGCTACATAGCTTGGACTCCTAGCGATCCTGCTGTCTCAGCCTCCCCAGCACTGGGATTACAGGTGTACACTACCAGGCCGGGTTTTGGTGGTGGCATGGCACGCCTGGGGTTCCAGGGCCAGCACGGCATGTGGTACTAGGGATTGAATTTGGGTCCTTGCGCTTGCCAGGCAGGTGCTTAGACTGCTGAGCTGTTTCCCCAGTCTCATCATTATCTTTTAAACTGGCTTTCTCAGAGCCTTTGAGTTCTGAGCAAGTCTTCTGGGGAACTATCAGCATAGAATGGAGAAGTGGTGGCTTGTTAGTGGGAGCTGTGGGCCTGTTATGCCAACTGCAGTAGTGTAACTCCGATTTTATCTACATTACTGTTTGGGTCATAGGAAGATTTGTTTTTTATAAAAAAAAAAATGTTCCTTTGATAAGTTGAAAGGTTACTACAGATTGAACGTGTCCTATGATGGCATTCAGAGATGGAGCTTTTGGGAGGCAATTAGGGTTACATGACATCATGAAAATGGGGACTCATGATAGAGTGCTTCCTTTAAGGAAGGAAGAGGAGGCATCACAAAGAAAGGAAAGATAGGTTGAAGAATACAGAGTGGCCATTAAAGGAAAATAAAGGCTGCAACTTATCCATCAAAATTTTTAATAGAAAGTCAATGGTAAATTAGCAAAATCAGATTTTAACAAATGACCAAATTACATTAGATTTGATAGATGAGTAAGAGATTTTTTAAAAAGTGAACACAGCAAGTATAGATCTCTTTTAACTGGTATCAATGAATCTGAGAGAAAGGACAGTGGTAAGAGATTAAGTGTTAAAGTGAATACACTGCACAAAAATGGAGGTTTGAATATGTTTGTGGGGTGGAGGAAAAGTTCCAACAGAAAAGACTTGAAAGAGAGGTAGAGTCTTGTTGATAGTATAGTGTCCCTGAGCTGAAGGGCAAAGCCTCAAATGCAGGAACAGATCATTCTGCCTCTAAGGGTGGACATTAAGAGTAAACACGGGTGCAAATAGAGATGGGTTGATAGTTAGGACATAGTTTTGAGGGCATCCATTCATAAGTAATTCTCTCAGTATAGTAGGTGGAAAAGTCAGTTGCTGCTTCTGAACTGGGGAAAATGGAAGTGAGAAATCTGAGAGAGGGATAACCTGGGAAATTCACTGTGAGATATGAATGAAGCCAATCCTGGGTGTAGAAAATAATTGTTCAGTGGGACTTATCTGCTCAGGTGTGTAGTATTCCCAGATGAACTAATTTAACAGCAATCTAAACATTTTAGAAAATATTTCCAATTACTCTTTGTATGCCAGTGACATATTAAAGCACGATAAGTATTTTAGAATGTACCCTTCAATGCTCTCTGCCTCGCTCATCGTGTGGATACAGACAGTAAGCAAATCTATTCAGCTTGGATCTGGACCCTTACAATCTATTTTGTATTAAAAAGTTCCCCCCCAAAAAAATTTTTCTAAAGAAACAAGGAATATATATATATATATATATCATATATATATGATATATATATGTATTACTAGAATTTCTTTATGTAAATAAAGAGCTCTGATCTTGTATCAAATGAGTTCATTCCTCTCTTACATAATAAAAATTTTTCCATGACATATGATAGAGTCATTTTTAAAAATAAAAATGCTTCCTATTTCTCAAGAAAACATTTCTGACCAAAACTGGAAACTGTACCCTTAGAAATATCCTTACTCTTAGAGAATGTTACCTTAAATGAGATACTGTGGCTCTTATAGCTCTGAAATTGATTCCCATCTTCAAATTAGTGGCTTAATTGCACTTACTGAATTTTTCATTAGCTGACCAAATATTTGTTTCATTGGGCTTGAGAAACTGCTATAATCATATTTACAGTAAGTATTTTTTAAATATTAATTTCTTTAGAGTGAATTAAAAAATTAACATTTTTAATACCTATATTTGTACAAAACTCTGAGTCCTCATTCATTTTTCCACAAAATGATATAAGATGGTTCTTATACTATGGGATATTACTGTGTATAATTTTGTAGTTTGTTTTAGATTTTATTACACAACCACAAATCTAGTTCATATGGTTTAAGATGGCAAATTAATAGTTACCGCAGTTTGTCATTTTCTAGGCTGTGCTTGATGCTACTGTTACTGCTGTTGTACTACTTCAGCCAAGATGACACAGATGTTCTAACCAGCTGTTCTTCATGGTGTATGAAACCTGAGACTTCATGAGGTCGAAACAAATACTGTAGGCCAGTGCTAAAGAACCAGGGACTGAGTCAAGCAGGCAGCAACTTCTCATCCCCAATTAACTGAATAGGTAAAAACTTGCAACAGACTCAAAAGCCAAAAGCCAGCTACAGCAAGAAGTAGTCATTTACTAAGGGTTCTAAACACTAGCAATAAAAGTACTTGACACATGCCTGCTTAGGCAGACACAGGTGCCAGGGGTTCCATCCCCAGTCTGCCATGTTGGCCCTGTCCCTCAGGCACATTCAGACAGTGAATGAGACGGCATGGTGCACGCCTGTAATCCCAGCACTGGGGAGGCTGAAAAATAGGAGGATTACTACAAGTCCAATCTGTATAAAGAGAGTCTGTAGACCTTATACTAAAAAA
>NDGN011375236.1:0-17252 GCA_002564285.1 Tympanoctomys barrerae
TGAACTCAGACCCTTGTGCTTGCCAGAGAAGCACTTATTCTACTGAGCCATCTCCACAGCCCCCTTTTTTAGTTTTCAAAGAGAGTACAAATTAGAATTAAAACAGAAAATATAACATGTGACATAGAATTTCACTTAAAAAAGCAATATGAATTTCACAGTATTTGTTGTAAAACATGGTTTGTTTTCAAGACAATTTCATATTATCAGATATGTGCATACAAAATTGGAAGAACAAAGAAAAAAGAAATAAGTGTATAAGAAATTAAGGAAGAAAGCACAATCAATTGAAAAAAGGAGACAAAACAACTTAAGCATTACTGTTCCTTTCCATTCACCAGCAGAAATGCACAGTATAGTTATCTAAACAGTCCTACTTACATACTCAGATAAATCTCTTTCCCCAACTCCCTCTCCTATCCTTATCCTCAACTTAGTAAACTGTTCTGTTTGAATAAGTTCATTCCATCTTCCCAGTGTATACTGTACACTTCAGATTCCATTTTTTTCGTTCAATTTCTCACACGAAGGAGATAATGCAATGTTTGTATATACTGGTCCGATTTATTTCATTTAAGAGTATGTTCTCTAGTTGCATCCAATAACCAACAAAAGACTCAAATTTATCTTCTTTTATGGGTGAATAATACTCCATTGTGTAAAAATATTACATCATCTTCATCCATTCTTCAGTTGATGGGGGTCTGCATTGTTTACAGGATTTTCCTATGACAAATGGCATTGGTATAAACATGGGTACACATATATCACTGTAGTATGAGGTTTGCAGTTTTTCTAGAAAAATACCCAGGAGGGGAGTAGCTGGCTTGAATGAGAGTGCCAATGTTAGCTTTCTAAGGAATCCCCATATTGATTGCCATGATTGTTGTACCTGCCTTCACGCTCAACAAAAGTGGGTAAGAGTTCCTCTACTCCCCACAGCTCCTCCAGCATTTGTTATTGGCTGACTTCTTGGTATTAACCATGTGGGGGTGGGGTGGGATGGAATCTCAGGGTTGTTTTAATTTAATTTCTCAAGTGAACAGTGATATGAAATATTTTTTTCATATATCTAGTTGTCATTTTTATTTCTTCCTTTGCATTTGAGGGTTCAATTTTTATTACTCCTTTATATGTTCTAAATAGAAGGGCTTTGTTAGAGAGACAGTCAGCTATAATTTTTTCTCACTGTGGGTTTATTTTTACTCAGAGATTTGCTTTGGAGTGAAGAAACTTCAAAAAGATGAGATCCCAGTTGTTGATTTTTTGAAGTATTTCCTATGCAGTTTGGTTTTTGTTCATGAACTCTCTACCTACCTCTATGTCTTTAAGATTTCTACTTACATTTTCCTCAAGAAGTGTTAGTTATCTGTTTTAATACTTAAATTTTTGGGGCCGGGGAGATGGCTCAGTGGAATAAGCGCTTCCCTGGTAAGCGTAAGGACCTGAGTTCAATCCCCGGTTCCACAAAAAAAAAAAAAAAAAAGAAAGAAAAAAACAAATTTTGGTCGATTTTGACTGTAGCTTTGTGCATGGTGATAGGCATGAGTGTGTTTGCAGTTGTGTGTGCATTTTCTAATCTGTTCCACTGATCTTCAGGTCTGTCTCTTTGCAGGTACCATGCTGATTTTATCACAGTAGCTTTAGAGCATAATTACAGTTCAAGGATTACGAAACTTCCTGCCTTTCCTTTGTTTCCCCGGATTGCTTTTGATATTCTGGTTCTGTTCTTGTTCCAGAGGACAGGAAAAAGATATGAGGAAAACTAAAATGAGCAGTTTCTACACAAATAATGAACATACTTAGATTTAACCAGAGTTCTCATTAAAACCTCAGCAGAAAGGGAAAAGACATATTTATTTTTTTCTCCAGCTAAAAGTGATAAGAAAGATTCTTCATACACAGGAAAGTGTTTTGAATTAGAGGCCTTGGGGAAGATTTAGAGAACCAAGAGGAAGCTTTTCTTTTTAACTGGTTTTATGCGTGGCATTAGATTTTCAAATTGTGTTCCACAGATGATGTTCTAGTTTAATTTTACAATAGCTCCCAGTGCCTCATCTGTTTAGAAGGTGATTGGACTGCAAAGCATTAAAGCTAACCTGTTGCCAGAGGTGTGATCTTATTATCTGAGGTGAGTTGCTATGGGTCTGACCTTGAAGGGTTTCTCTACCACGTTGGCTTATCCCTTAACTCTCAGTGCTTTCCAGGGGCCATGACTTGAAACTCTTTCCTCCAGGGAGTCCCTTCCACCATGTGATTTTTGTATTGGAGCATGGACTGAAACTTCAAAACCATGAGACAAAATAAACTTCTTAGATTGTGGGTGATTAGTATTGTGTCTCAGTGACGGGGCAGGACTTACAATGTATTCAAGCAGAAGCTGAAGGACGTTACACACTGGTTTTATCACTTAATCAAAAATTGAAAGAGAAGCCAATATCATTTTATTTTATTTGGTAAACTAATTCATTGTTATACAATAACTTTTCTTAGTCTTTACCCTTTTATTGATTTCTCAGTATTGACTAAGTTTTGCTGCATTTCTGATCATTCTGTTTTCTAATCAGTCTTTATATAGGAAATTCATCAGATATTTTAAGTGCTTTTTATCTGGCCCTGTGCGCTAATGGACTTCGTAATACATGCACTTTCACTTTAGATTTCATCGACATTTATTCTTTATAAGTATTTCTTACAAGGATTATTGGTAAATAAGTTTACTTTTAAATCAATACCCAATCTTAATTTTTAAATTCTGAATTATTTTCCTAAAAATTATGAGAGTTTAGGTTCATAATGTACAACGGTCACTTTCAGTATGAGATATTGGTACAGGCATTTAACATAATCTTGATCATTTTTAATCATTCTGCCTTTCTTCCCACTGTCAATCCCCATTTGTTCTCCAAAAATCTCTCTTCTTGTTTCTTGTCATTTATCCTTTTTCATATATATATATATATATACACATATTTTTGTTTATTTATCTATTGATTTCATCTAGGCTATTCCCAGAATTTAGGCATTAAGAAATATACCACTTTAAATATGGTTATGAATATATGCTATTTTTAATTCATTTTTTAATATAACAGGAGAAAGTAGTATGTCTATTTTTAGTATTTTGAGAACTCACCTTGCTGATGTCCATGGTGGTTGTACTGGCTTCCATTCTGCAGTCAAGTGCTCTTCCCCTGAGCTATACACCACTAGCTTCCATTCTGATCAACACTGTGAGGACACTCTTCTTTATCTGAATCCACATTAGCATCAGTTGCTTTATGTGTCACTAATGATAGCTATTCTTATGGGATGAGATGTAATTCAAATTAGTATTGATTTGCATTTTACTAATGCAAAAGATGTTGAACTTTTTAAAATACTTATTTGTCATGTGTTCTTCTTTTGGGAAGTATATTACTAATTTTTGGTTGAGTTATTTGGATTTGGCAACACTTTCTTTAATTCATTGTATATTCTAGAGAATAAACCTCTATTGGAAGGGTAAGTAGAAATATTTTTGCACAGCTTTGGGAGATACCTAGGTTTTTGACTTGATATAGGTTGGCAGATAGAAACCTATTTTCAAACTTTTGCATATGGATATCCAGTCTCTGTTGTGCTATTTGGTTAAGAATATACTTGTACACTATTTGGGCTGTATTTCTCCACCATAGGTTTTTAGCACCTCTGTTAAAAGCACTTTTATAAAATCACAAATGAAGTAAAAGTGTCCACTCTCAACCTTCCTATGTGAATTGAAACCAAAGAAAAGACAGAAGTGAATGTATATGAACACCAGTCTCTATGCCAATCTGAAGAAAACCATTCATGAAGAAACAGCAGCTAACAGCAAACTGAATGGACAAAAGCTGAAGACTTTCAAACTACAATCAGGAGCAAGACAACAATGTCTGTTATAAATACTCCTATTCAATATAGTTCTGGAAACATTAGCCAGAGCAACTGACCAACATAATTCTGTACATTGAAGACACACAAAACTCAACCAACAGATTTCTAAATTCAATAACCAAATTCAGTAGTATACCTGGATACAAAGTCTAAACTCAGGAGTCAATAATATTCCTGTGCATAAAGAACAAATTCACTGAGAGAAAAATTAGGGAAACCACACCATTAATAATAGCATACAAAAAATGAAATACTTAGTAATCAATCTTATGAAGAAAGTAAAAGATAGAAAAACAATTGATATAGTCAAAATGGACCTACTCCCAAAATGGTGATACAAATTTATGCAATCCTCAACCAAAATACCATTAGTATATTTCACAGAACTATATAAAACATTCTTAGAATTCATTTGGAACCAGAAGAGACCTAGAATATCCAAGGCAATGCTGGGCAACAAAGACAAGACAAGAGACAACAGAAGGCAGGATATGATATTATACTACAAAGCTACTGTGATAAAATCTGCATGGTACTGGCAACAAAAGAGACCCCAGGATCAATGGAACACACTAAAAGATGCAGACAGAACTCAAAACACACTCAGCTACCTTATCTTATAAAAATGAGCAAAACACATTAACTGAATGAAAGATAGCCTCTTTATTAAACAGTGATGGAAAATCTGACTTTCTACATGCCAAATACTGAAACAAGACCCATGTCTCTCACCATGCACTGCACTAAACTGGAAGTGGATCAAAGATCTAAATATTAAAATAAAAATACTAATTCTACTAGAAGGAATGAAGACAGAAATCTTCAACACATAGGAATAGGCAGTTTTTATGAACAAAACCCAAATTTCACAGGAAAAATTTCAAAGAATAAACAGCTGAGATATCATCTCATTCAGAAGATTGTGCACATCAAAATAAATCACGAACAGACTGAAATGAAAATCAACACAGTGCTCAAACGTTTTAGACAATTGCCCACAAAGGACTTATATCTAGAACATATAAAGAATAAAAAGAAAATTCAAACCCTGAAAATTCAAAGACCCAATCCAAAAATGGGCAGTGGAGGTGCACGTGGACTTCTCAGATGAAGAAATACAAATGACGAAGGTATGAAAAGATGCTCAGCATCGCTGGTCATTCAAGAGATGCAAATTAAAACAATGCTGTGATTCCATCTTAACCCAGCAAAAATTGACTACCATCAATAAATCAACCAATACCAAATGTTTGCGGGGCTGTGGAGATAAGGGAAGCTTTCTCCACTGTTGGCTGCAATGCACAGTGGTGACGTCATGGTGGATATCTGTATGGAGATTCATCCAAACCCTGGGATTAGGAATCATATTCCACCTGGCTATTCACCACCTGGATATTTTTCAAAAAGAATTAAAAATATCATGCCGTACCACACAGATATATGTGCTGCCACATTTATAGTAGCACAATTTGTAATAACTAAATCTTTGAAAAAAGCCAAATGTTCATCAACCAAGAAATGGATTTAAAAAATGGTAGTTTTATACAATGGAGCACTACTTAGCCATAAAGAAGGATAAGCCTGAGACTTTTAGAGGTAAATGGATGGAAAGTGAGATCATATTCAAAAGTAAAATAAATCAGATGCACACATGTAAACACCACATTTTCTTCCTGATCTGAGAAACTGAAAAACTAAACAAGGTCTAAAATATACAATAGATACTGTGAAATAGGGCCAGGGAGATAGCTCAGTAGAGTAAGAGCTTGCGTGGCAAGCTCAGGGTCCTGAGTTCAACCCCTGGTACCACAAAAAAAAAAAAAAAGAAAAGAAATACTGTGAAATAGGAAGATATTGTTTAAAAGGAAAAAAAAAACAACTATGATTGCTGAAAGGAGAAAAGACAATAGAGAAAAAGGAAAAATTTAAGTTGGTTGCACTATTATGGTCTGTTAGTTCACTAAAAAGTAGGGTGTGTGCTAATATCAATTGGAGAATTTCTTATGATCTTGTCTTTTAAAAGTTTTCGGTCCCTGGGGATCGATCTCAGGACCTTGCACTTCCCAGGCAGGTGCTTATGCTGCTGAGCCATTTCTACGGCCCTTTATATGATCCTATCATGTGCTATGAGCAACTACTTTAAAGATGACATGTAATGTATTAACTACTATTATATTATTTTGTCATGAAATTTTGTTTGGTGTTTTTCTATAAAATAAAAAAATGCATGAATATGAAAGGAAGATTTTACATTATCATTATTTGCTGCTGCTGTGATTTTTTTTTTATATAGAAGCCCCAAAGCACTACACATGATGACTTTTAAAATTTGGTTATTTATTTATTTACTTATCTATTTGGTACAGTGTCTCGCTACACAACTGGAACTCATAGTATTCCTCCTGTGTCAGTCTCCCCAGAGTTGGAATTACAGTGGCCGGTACAGAATGTCTGGAATGGGTGGGCTGGCAGGGCATGTAGTACCTGGGATCAAACCCAGGTCCTTGCACTTGTCAGGCAAGCACTTAGGCCACTGAACTGTCATCCCAGCCCCACAGGATGACTTTTAAATCTGATACATTCAGCAAAGAATCAGAATACAAATTCAGCCTCCAAAACTCAATTATCATATGTCAATAACAACACCATTGAGTAAGAAAATCTTAATAATTGCATTCACAATTTCTTCAAAAACCTTAAATACAAGTCAGTACAGCTAACCAAGGAGAAAAGATATATACAATGAATATTATTCCTGAACAAGGTGAAAAAAGGATTGGAAAATGCAACTTTCCTTGTCCATAGAGCAGAAACAATATTTTGAAGATAGTTGTACTATGAAAATACTACCATAGAGCACTACCATAGAAATACTGAAAGTCAAGCTATACTTCCAAGGAATAGACAGGAAACATGGTGCTTACACAGAATGGGCAAGTAGACAAGTAGAATAGAGCAAAAGGCACAGAAGTAAATCCTTGGAACTATTGCCCTAGCTTCTTTATGGTGAGTATACTGGCACTATATTATAACAGCTGCGAGCTCCTTACGGTTTTGAGAATTATGAGAGAAATTCAATGTACTATAATGATCGGCCATGAAAGTCATAGATTCCATCTAACACTTAGATTTTTCTCTACTATCTTTAACTTTTCTCTGTCTACTTTTGTCCTAGTTCCTCTGAAATTCCAGCACTCTTCTTAATTATTGATTAGGAGATTTCCACAGACATTTCCTCATTTTTGGTAACTTTGACAGTTTTGAAAATTACTGGTTAAATTCTTTTTAAACTTGGATATGTGGAAAGTCTTTTGTTTTTTTTTTTCCTAATGATTCAATAGGAATTTGGTGTCTGCCTTAGACAGGAAATTGTAGAAGAAAGTGCTATTTTCATTGCACCATACCAAGGTGCACTGGATCCTGATAAGCCATCACTGTTACTAAGGTGTTGCTAAGCTTACTTACGTGTTGCTGGCCAAGTTTCTCCACAATAAATGTACTCTCTTTGCTTCTTGCAACTCTGCATTAATACGTCACTGTGTACAGCCCACCTCTACTTCCTTGATAGAAAAATATCTACAACAATTCTATGGCATTCTTCTAGTGGGAGTGCTTGCAGTTCACTCCACCCCCTCAATTTGTTGAGGTTCAAAGGAAAAAGCGAAGTTGTGTGTACTTAACAGTTATGTGGTATGATTTAACACATATATTGAAATATATACCATTGAAATAATTGGCACTAACAAATTAGCACATAATTACTTCACTTAGTTGCCTTTTGTGATAACAACATTTAAATTCAATTTTATTTAGAAACTTCAAACACAGTTTTATTCACTGTAACTCCCATGCTATATACTGAATGCTCAGAACTTATTGCAGTAGATTTTAATTGTCATTCCAGGATCTATCCATCTCCATGTATTCTGTGTCCTTGATTCTACATTTTAAACAAAAATGTCATGTGAAAACAGATGTCATGCCTTTTATTAAAGCCTTTGCATACAGCTCACTGATAGAAATACAAAATCTAAATTCTCAACTCAGATATAAAAATCACATGTCCTCTGTTACGCTTTCTCACTGAATCGACACTGTGGTGTACATTAAATTGTCAAGCTGCTTGGGGGCGCGTGGGGTCTAGTTCCCACTCTAGAGCTCTTCAGTTTATTAGTGAAATATGCCTTCGAAATGTTTTACCTTTTTATTATCATAAAATATGTCCTCTCACACAATTGTTTTTCATAAAAGTCATCTTAATAATTATATTTCCTTATTATTTTATTCATACGTTTTCATTTTTAGTTGATTATTTACAGTTAGTGATGGCTTTTTGATAATTGGCAAGTACTTGGACACACATTACAAGCATTTCAATTCCCTCTCATTTCTAAATTTTCAGTAAAGTGTTTCCATGGAGCTGAAGAAAATGTAATTACTTTATAATCAAGAAATGTATTTTATTGCCATTTCAGACCTCTAGAGAAATGAAAACTTCTAATCTAAAATATTCTCCAGATGTAGTATATTGTGGAGTGTCATCTTATATAAGTTATTAATTCTTTTCATAATCTCTGACCTCATTTGCCTGTACTAAATTATTTTTATTATTTATTAAAATAATTATGGTAGAATATTTCCAAACTATTTAATATTAATATAGATAATTTACATCTTATTTATGCATAAAGAAACAATAAAAGACAAAACTTAGTATTTTAAAAGGCATAATTAGCTATAAATTTAATTAAAAGCATTTTCTTCTAAATTAGTTATGTTTACATTAAAATTTAACAAGTGCAAAGTGTTCACAGATCATTGCTTTACCATAAAAAGCTCCTTATTTTATGCTACATTTCTTTTCAACTCAAATACTACTCCTTAAATTTATAGTATACTATTGCAGATATGATTTGACAATTCTACATTTTATTTTCACTTTGGAAATTTTGTTTTGTATTCAATTTTTAATTAAGTTATATATGTTTATTGTAAAAATGCAAAAATAGCAAAGTATAAGATAATTTCTTTTGAGTGCCACATCATCCCCATTTGCTAATATAAAAAGCTTTTGCTAAAAATATCCTATTAAGGTGTGCATGTATATATGCAAATATGTAGCAATATAGATATAAATATTTACTAATTACCTATACATATCTATTTATTTACAGTAAGAAAAATATTTCTCAGATCTAAGCAGGAAACCAGGCACAGTGTGATCCCAGAATGGAGGAGACATCACAGCTCCTGCGCAGTGGGTCAGATCAGTCTTAAGCCCTTGATTTGAATATCCTACAGAAGCATGAGGATCAGATAATTGAACACATGTTCAGAAAGTTCAGCAGTCAGAGTTCTAAGACAGAAAGGTGAAAATGTGGTTGCATGCCACGGTGTTTCACTTTAATAGAAAGCCAAGGTCAAAACTCGTTGAGAAAAGAGATCCGGAAAATAATTCCATTCATAATATTTTCAAAAAACAAATTTGACCATAACAATGAATATGCAATGCTGACATTCTCTTCTGAAATTTGTTCTGGGTTATGGAACATTGGCACAGTTATCTTAAAATAATGGTTCACATGCTGTCAGGAAGAAATCCAGAAAAATAAGTAGATAGAGGCAGTCCAGTTTTAATTTATTTGCCATTTTCAATACTATTATTTCTAGAAAAGTAAGTATCTGTTATTCTTTCATCTTCAGGTAATTTTTTTACATTTTTGACATAGGGAAGTTACTATTATTTTGACTATTCAATGAATTCCTTCAAAACTGTATAAATATTCTTGAATTTAGGAATGTAATATAATATAATATATACTCATATTAACAATCAAGCATAAGGCTGTATCAGTTACTCTTCTCTCATTACTAGAACAAATACTCGACACCCAAAATAAAGAAAGGAAAGGTTTATTTAACTCACAGTTCGTAGAAGTTTCAGTCCATACTCAGCTGGCTCCAAGGCAGAGTGGCACATGACACAGACAGCAGACTTTTGTGGGTACAGCAAAGAGCAAGAGCCAAAGGGCAGGAGCAGTGGCAACAAAGGCCACAGAGAGGAGGTCTGTATCCCTTATGCTGCATTCAGGGTATCTGCCCCAGGCTGGAAATAGCACTCACACCCATAATCCCAGCAGCACTCACACCCATAATCCCAGCAGCACTCACACCCATAATCCAGTGGATCATGAGTTCATCACAAACCCTAGAAGTCTGCCCCATGACTGCATGAGGCTTTGGGGGACAGCTAGACACAGACCAAACAAGGGCAATATTCTAATGAAAGACAATTAGATGTGTGTAGTACATTATTTCTAAAAAAAGCAAAATAATTGTTAAATAAAGTCATATATCTTTGTCTTGAAGCTATAGATTAATTCATTATTCTAACCTATATTAAATACTGACTCTATCAGGCATTGTAATAATTATTAGAAATAAAATTTTAAATGAACGAGTGACAGTAAGGTATGTATTCTATTTGACTGTCAGGGATGTAAGCATGAGTTACAGCTTTTAGAACCCACAAATATATTCTCTCACATAAAAGAAGTCAGGAAAGTGAGCTAGTGCTGGCCCTGCAGCTAGAGAAGTCATCATGTATCCTAGTTACTTCAGTTTCTCTTCTCCCTCATGCGATTTTCATTCTCCTATGTCATGGAGCAAAATAATCAAGATGGTGCAGCCTCCGGGAGTGGGATGGCATAGGGAGAAAATTGAAAAAGTATCACATCCTTTTAGCACACTTTTCTGGAAGTGCCTTAAAACTCTTCCGATAACTTAATCATATGCCCTACTAGCCTTAAAAGCAGCAGCATTTAGTCGGTCTCCAGCAGGACCCATTATCTCATGAATAAAATCAGAATACTGCTAATAGGCAGGAAAGAGGGGTCATGTGTGATTCTAAACAATCAGCCATGTTGGCGTCAGCGTCTCTCTGAATTCAAGTATATACGATCTTCTTAGGAGATGAGCACATGAATAAGTAATGAAGAGCAGCAGAAGCTATAGGAGTTATTAGAAGTCTTCTCTTCAGTAGTGAGGAGCTTAAGTGTGTAGTGGTCAAGTTGCCTTGGAAGGTAATTGATGGAATCACTTCTGTGTTTATTTGTTTTTAAATGTTTCATTAGACTATAGAATTTCCCAGAGCAATAGAAAAATATATATTAATATTTCAGTGTCAGCTACATTACCTGTGCATTGCATTTAAACCATCTGTAATCACTATTTAGCTACATGTCATTTCAATTTTCCTGACAAAAGCCCAGGTTTTAGCCGTGGTGATAAATGACCTCTGGTTAGCACCTATTTATAATCTCAGCTGCTCCAGAAGCTGAGAAAGCTAGATGGAGAGTTTGAAGCCAACTTGTCATAAAAGCAACATTTATCTCAGAAAAACAAGGAAAACATATAAAAATCTTACAAAGACTATTTTGCTGATAATGAGAGGAATTGTGAAATCTACATTATTCTCTATTTTTACAGCATACCATAAATTACTTTCTAATCCAACACACAAAATTGCTAAATAATGTTTTCAGCCTTTTTTTTTTTAAACAAAGAAGGTAGAATAAAGAAATACTTTTGAGAACTTTTTCTCAATTATGTATTCTAGACCCAGGTAACATTCCAAGGCCATGGATGTCAAGTGTATCTATTTGTGAAATTCATCCTTCTCTTCCTACTCTTGAGATTTTTCTTCCTTTCTAGGACCTTTGGGATTACCTTGCCATGTTCTGAAAATTGCATGCTTCAGGAGCTCTGCTTGTCCCTGCACTCACCAGGAAACGCTCTCACTCGTCTTTGTAGATATTGCAAGGAACGCAGCTCAGGATTCCAACAATGCACTGCCCTAACAGTCACTCTGAGGACACTGTGATAGTGTCAGAATTGAAATTGGATTTCCAGGTGTGGAAGTGGTTATAATTTTGAGGTAGAGCTAGTAGAATTTTACGGGCAGTAAAGTCAAGTTGCCGAGAGCTGAGCATAGTAGCCTGCAGTGGTACTCACTAGATTATCCTCAGGCTAGTCCTTAGAGATTTTCCTCAGGCAAGCTCATAGAGATTGTCCTCCATTGTCCCTGAAATGTGACCCTTGAGCCACCTTTCTAATGATTCTGTAAATTTCTCTCTCATTCAACCGATTTTTTGCGATACAAAACAGATGTCACACGAATCTGAAAATTATGAATAATGCAACCTTAACATTTAATAGCATAGAGAAAAGCCAAATTGCTTTTCTCTATGACTGAAAGGTGATGTTGCTTGAGAAAAATTAACAAAAACCCACCAAAAAATAAACAAACAAATGCTGGAGTAGGATATTAAATCTCTCGTTTATAAACTTTGTATCAAGAAAAAGAAATTTAACTGCTTAAAGTTTTGGGGTTTTTTTTGTTTTTTGTTTTTTGTTTTTTTTGTCTCTAATGTGGGTATAGGCATAATATTAAGAATGCATCTACTAGAATTGTTTGCTCCCCAATAAAGGAAGGCAATGAGATGAGCTGAGGATGAGGAAGAATATCACAGCGCTCCCTTCAGTCCTTTCAGGGTACCCTTCCTTTTCTGCTTTCCAGATGTGGACTTCCAGCCACGGCCTAAACTCTCTTTGGCTCAGGTTGCTTGAGTGAAATGTCATAGTAGTAGTAGTTACATAATTTATTTGGAGGGTTAAGTAAATTATTTCACTTGAAAGGTTTAGGCATTTCCTGGCACTTGGAAATCTTTGGCACATTTTTAAGTATTGGCTGTGATTACTTTCGTTTTTGCTTTTGTTTTTATGGTAATCCCTTGAGAAATTTAGAATATAGATTCAGAGACTTCTATCTAGACCAATCAAGTCAACAACTCTAATCATGACACTTGAGTTATTAAGTTATATATTAATTTATTTTTGGTTCTGAGGATGGATTCTGGGGCCCTAAATATACTACACCTGTTTGCTATCGCTGAGCTACCACCTCAGTTGCTCCCAAGATATTTATTTATAATGATTAGATAGAATGATTGATTTTGAAGACTAGATAAGGTAAGATCACTGAGCCCTAAATTTCTGTGTCATGATTAATGCTAGCCCAGTGGTAAAAGCAGAGCATTTTCATGCCTCAGTAAGACTGCATTAGCATGTTAGGCAAAGATAAGTGTTCTCAAGGTTTAGATGTGGAATGCACCTCCCCAGCCTCAAGTGCTCAGAGGTGTGACTTTTAGAGGGACACTGGATTACAGAGACACAGTGAACTGTGACCCACAATAAATCTTACCTCCTTCAATTGTAGGTGTTGGGTACTATGTCTCAGTGAACTGAAAATTGCTTACAATGGACTTTAGGAGTGGAGTCATGGCTGTGATTACTCCTGCCCGTGTAGTTGAAAATCCTTTGGAACTGGTTTGTAGGAGGAGTTTAGAGTCACTAGAGATTCTGGCCACATAAATTCTGGAGTAGTGCAAACAGAACTTTATAGGCAACTCTAGTCAGAGTTCAGAAGACCATGTTGATGGCAATCTGTATAGTGAAGGCCAGGCTCGGATATTAGTTAGGAAGAAAGACTCCCTGGGCAAATGGATTAGATGTCATGTATTTTAAACTGGCAGAACATTGCTCTTCATTTTCCCTGTGTTCTGGGACCTTGTAGGATAGTGAGATTAGATTTGGTAGACTAATTAATCTGGCAGTGGAAACTGCAAGGCAGCTCCATATTTAGGCTGTGGCACAGTGCTGCCAGCCACTTTAAGTCAGATCTACAGCAAAAATGAGGAGCAAAAGGCAGTGCCAGAAAATTTAGAGTTTCCAGTGTGAGCAGAAAGGAAAGACTTTCAGCGTTGGATTTCAGGAGACCATGGTTACTGAGATTAGCTTAATAAAGAAGACAAGCATTTTGCATCAGACCATTAAGAAAGGGTTCTTGAAGGTCTCTCAGGAAGAGGCCAGACCCCTAGCTTTGCAGGCTCAAGAGTGCAAAACTAAAAAGCTTTCATTTGTAAAGAGTCCTTGCACTGCCTACTCAAGTATTTGGTTGCTTGTGTTCAGCTCACAGTGCTGGGCCATCCAGGCACCCAACAGCTATTGTAGCCATATTCCAGAACAATAGGTTACTGCTTGAGCTTGTAGCCTGCCTTGGGGTCACCCATGAGTTGCTGGCTTTCAGACATAACAAATGCAAGTGTTGTGGGATCAGGGCTATCTCCACTGAATTTTCAAAAGAAGACCTGAGAGTCCAGGCAATTTGCCGATGAGATGACAGTAACAAACTTGCAAGAGTAAAGCTAAAGATGTAGTGGAAACTCCAGGAATTTGGAAATAACAGAAATAAAAATCATCTACTGTGAAAAACTGGACACTGTGTGTGCACTGCCAGCCCAAAGCTGATGCCACGTGGCCCGCGGCTAGCAAAGCCACAGTGCTGGGAGTGTCTGAGCCCTTTGAAGCTCGCATTTTGCTGCGACCCAAGCTGGGTGCTGCACACACAGCTACAGGTTTCAATGTTTTTCCTGTTTGGATTCTTTTTGCTTTGGTCTGATTGTTTTCTATCTCCCTATTCCTTCTTTGTGGAATGTGAATGCTTTCCCTGTGCCATTGTATGTTAAACCTATTTAACTTACTTTAAATTTTTACAGGGGAATAGGCTAAGAGTTTGCCTTATATCTCAGAGAAGACTTTGGACTTGACTATTTCCCTAGTGCTGGAACTGTAAAGACTTAGTGACTCTTAGAGGTACGCTAAGTGCATTTTGCACAATGAAAAGAACACGAGACTTTTGGGGGCCAAGGACAGAAATTTATAGTTTAGATATGAAATATGTTCCCCCAGTCTCATGTATTTGAAGGCTAACTATAGATGACAGTCATCATTGAGGGATTAATTCATTAATGAGTTTATTAGCACAACATGGTGTTCACAAATGTGGCCTCCTGGAGTTGTGTTGACAGGGTGTGGACTTGAGGGTGTGTTTTGGTCCTAGCTGTGCATCTTAGGCTCTTTCTTAGGTGACAGGGACACGCTGTATGCCACTCTCCTCTACCATATATTTAACTGTGCAGTTTTTGCCTTGAAGTTTCCCACACATGGACAGAGCTCATCGCAATCAGGGACCAAAAATAAATCTGTCCACTCTAAAGTGGTAGGTGTTGGATTTTGTGTCTTAGTCACAGGAAAGATGACCAACACACAGAGTTAAGATCATAAAAAACTAATTGGCATGCACAGCAACAACACTGTCTTCTGCATTCCATGCTTCCGTAATTATCAAAATTAATGTGAACCTCATGTTGCACTTAATCAGTTTCATCTATCTTGGTATTTGATTCTGGATGAAAATAAAGAAAGCAACAACAGTAGAGCCTAAGACTCTAAAATAAGAAATAGGAGAAAACACTTCAAAACCTAATTAAAATCTTAATACAATGAAAGCTTGAGAAATTATAATATAGTCAATGATCTGAGATTTTTCCTTTCTAGTATACACTGGGGGTTGTTGGTATACTTTCATTTTCAACTTGGTATCGTGGTGTATTTTATGCCACTTGGGAAGTGATTGTTTTGATAGAATTGGGTGATGTGATGGTTAGCCACAAGAAAACACTGAAAGGTTGAAGGCAGTCAAGTATATTTTTTTTCTAAGCAGAAGTAAAAATGACTTTACCTTTCTGTAATGTTTCACTTTCATGCTTTTTATATTGGCTTGGTCAGGAAATACATCTCATTCTCATTGATCATTAGAGCACATGCCATCAGGATAGACAGCGCAACGCTCACCAATAAATCATACAGACACCGATGAACTTCAGGACTAGTGCCCTGAGTTCCTCCGAGTCTGCAGTCCATACACTTATGCCAATTGGAAGGAGAATTTATAGACAATAAATCAACATTAATATTACAATATTTGAGAAAAGAATGTGAACACTGTGACTATTATGTATTTCTACAGCTTCGGATCTTTATTTTACATTTTTTCTTAGTTCATGTTTGTAGCACATAATAATCACAGTTATCACATGGAACTGGTACATGTATGTCATACATCTTAATTCTTCGCTCTCTTTGTTTTCTGTCCCAGACCTCCCTCACAGCTCCTAGTTTCCCATAACTCATGTTCCCCCCTGCACTGAAAAAAGCTCTGTTTTCATTATTTTTGCCTTCAATTCTCTCATATGTTAATTTTTAAAGCAGGTAGCTTTACCACATAACACTATTAATTGTTTACTCATTTTCTTCTGAGTATGCAGTTCTCATTTTGTCTATTTTTAAATAGCTTTCCTCTTAGCATGTCATTTAATGTTTTCAGGATATAATTCTCAGCATTTCTGCTAGAAGATCGGCCAAGTCTTTTTCTCTTTAGAGCAAAGAAGATGAAAACTTGGTCCGTACTTGAAGGGAGTAATCCTAAAATGAATGTTATAAACCTTTAAGCAGTTTTGAAATTAGGGAGGGTGTAAAAACTTTTATCAGTTCCTTTCAAATGAAGCTCCTTTGTGACTTCCTGGTCCCTCATAGGTTCTGGAGATGGGCCCAAGTGGACAGAGAGGCTACCCGATTACCCAGACTGTAAAACACAGCCACTTGTCAAGTTACCCAGTGCAGCTTGCCACTTTCTGACTTACCTAGTGAAGTTCCGTGTAGCATTAAATACAATATTTACTACTAGGAAAATTAGTTATAAAAGTTAAAGGAACATAAATATTAGTGCTCATAGTCTTATCATATCTATAAAATATACAAGAAACATAAAAATGGTCTGTGATTTTTTTAAATAATTAAGTTTATTCTCAGAAAATATTCTCTGCTTTTATTGCCTTATTCAGAAGTAGTACAATCTATATGTACCAGTCTTGAAATTAATGATTACCTCATAACAATGAAATGACAATAATGATTAATGATGAGTGCTTAATGTGGCAATGATGTAGGTCATTATTTAAAGGTCATTTTTCTACCTTGAATCCCTGAATGCTTCCTACGTCTGCTTTCCCAATAGATTACAGCTTTCTGCTTCCACATGGACTTAACAGCTACAGGAGCAGTCTGGCAAATGTTTGCTCAACAACAGGATCATTTCTTCTGCCTTTATTCACCAGGCTTAATTAACTCTATTTCCATTGTTTTTTTGCTATTAGAATCAAGTGTGTATCTCTGTCCCTAGAGGTTCTGTTTTCTCATATCTGTCTCCATAATCCTCATATTCCCACAAATGGCCAGGGAGAATAATCATCAAAACGATCTCCAAAAATTATATCAAATGCATAACAGGTAAAGAAAGATGATAAAGCCTAAAATACAAAATATAAGCTGTCTGTAATGTTGCAAATATTCAGTAATTTAAAAAGAAAGCCTTGTCA
>NDGN011375245.1:0-18884 GCA_002564285.1 Tympanoctomys barrerae
GGGTGACAGGGAGGAAGACGAAAGCGAACAGGTGGGGAGGAACTGAAAGCAGACTTCCCCAAGTGACCGGTACCCCAGGTTCCGTCCCTGGGCACTAATGAAATGAATGCAAGAACTGCAGGCGACAGCCACAGCCATGTCTAGCCACTTCCTCTCCCAGGGTAGGTGATTCTCTCCAGCGACACCTTTGCTGTCCCCACCCTGTGAGATACCATCCTCTGCTGTGCCGTGGAGCCCTCCTCTGGTGCTGCCCACCTTGCCCGTTGTCTCAGCGCCCCGCAGCGTGCACAGGAACACCATCATCCAGGCCAGGATGAGGCACAGCGCCGGCTCCCACTGCACAGCCCCGCTGTCCTGGATGGACGGTGAGATGTTGAGGGTCTTCCGGTACCAGAAGTACTGTGTGGACGAGGCCTTCTCACACTCCTCCTCGTAGCCTGTGAGGTTTCCATTCAGGGGGCAGATGGACCATGGCAGGGGGTCCTGCAGGTGGCATGGCATTGTAGAGAGTGGTGAGAGGGAGGCCAGGTGGGGATGAGGGCAGGGGAAGGTTGCTGGCGCCCAGGGCTCAGGGACTGCAGGGGTGCCTGGTGTGGTTTGGGGCGGGGTGCTGCCCAGAGGTCCATATGCAGTGGCCTGGCTTCAGGGGGTAGTGCTGGGTGGCATTTAGTGGCAGAGCCTAGTGACAGGGCCTCAGGTCACTTGGAGTACATGCTCCTTGTGATTGGTGGGACCCTGTTTTTTCTCCCCTGCCAATGGAGACGCCACATTTGTGCCTGCACTTGCTTGTGCAGTGACCTACTATCCTGTGTCCCCCTCACTAGAGGCCAAGCCAATGGGCCCAACCACTCACACGTGGACCTTCCAAGCTACCAGCCGAAGAGCCTTTAGGTCTCCCCTGCCTCCGGTGTTGTCTTAGTTATTTTTCTCTCTCACTTCTGGGACAAAGTACATGCCGCACACAGTGAACGGGGGAGAGGTTTGATTTCCTCACAGTTGTGGAGGTTCAGCCTGTAGTTGGCAGCGTGGCGCAGCACGGAGAGCAGTTCGTGGTGGGCAGAAGGCAGCGAAGCAACGGGAGCTTACCCGCATCTTCCTGCCCTTTACCCTATCCAGCCTAGGGACGAGGGCAGTGCCAGCCAATCAGAGTTAACAGTCACACGCCCTCAGCCCCAGCAGCGCACCACGAATCATTCATGCCCTCTAGATCGAGCCGCTTCTGAAAAGTCCCCACCTATGACCCCACAGGCTTTGGGACTGCTAGCCACAAGCCATAGCAGATGTTTCATCGTGGTTGTGCAGATCTCACTGCCAGAGGGCTGTGCTCTTGTCGCCATCCCGAAGGTGCTGTGGGGAGTGTCTGCACTCTCTTGGGGCAAAGATCAAATGGATGATGGCAGGGCAGCTGTGATGACGGAACTGTGACCCAAGCTCTGCAGCAGCCAGCCTGGGACCTCTAGTGACAACCCCGAGTACCCTGCATCTTTGGCATCAGACCGGACAGTCAGGACTTGGCCCATGACAGATAGAGTCCTTGGCTTTAGCCAACCGGAGAAAGCCAGCCGTGCACCCTGATAGATCTCTCGGGCTCTTCCTTCTGGGTAGCCTCCCTCCAGCTCCCTAAGCCAGCACCCCCCGGTGCACACTGCTGGTGCGAGCAGGCATCTTCTCCCCCAGCACTGGGTCTGAAAGCGAGAGGGAGACGAGGTCCGCACCCTCCAGCCTCTGTGCTCTTGAGCCAGAGAGGAGTGGGCACGAGCAATTGCCTTTAGCCTGAGCCAGCTCAGCTGGAAAAAGTTTGACACCTGGGCCTTGCGGGGTGGAGCCAGGAGGATCCTCCTCTGCTGCAGCATGTTGGAACTGGGTTCTCTCCCTCATCAGTGAAGGAGCCTCCATGACAGGGGCATGTCTGCCATGGCTAAGATCTAGAGAGGCCCCCAAACTGCCATGGCCTCAGGGGCAGGGCTTTGGGGCCTTGAGTGGGTCCTGTGGCTGTTGCGTTCATCAGGGATTCACTCGCCAATGAATTCAGGAGCTGAGAGTGCTATTAGGAAGGTGGGTATTATGGTTTTGTCTCGTTGTCCCCCTAAAGCCTCATGCAGTCATCGGGTGGGGACTTTTAGAGTTTGAGATTAATTAATGATCAAGGCTGGGATTATGGGTTTTAGTGCTACACCCAGCCTGAGGCATATAGCCTGAATGCAACTTAAGGGAGAGAGACTTGCTCTCCGTAGCCATTGTTGCCGCTACTCGTCCCTTTTGCTCTTGCTCTTTGCTGTCTTCTGCCACCATGAACTGCTGCCCTCTGCCGGGTGCCGCTCTGCCTTGGAGCCAGCTGAGTATGGATGGAAACCTCCAGGAACTGTGAGCTAAATAAACCTTTCCTTCCTTCCTTCATTTTAGGTGTCAGATATTTGTCCCAGCAACAAGAGAAGAGTAACTGAGACAGGGGCCCTGGGGAGAGGCGAATCGCTGGGAGTCCGTCTCCCTCCCTGGTGCCTCTCTTCTCTGATTCCAGGCCACCATAACAGGGAGAAGCTCTTCACCCCAAGGCCCTTCCCCCTGTGCTGCTTCTGGGATTGAGCCTTTTACCATGAAACACATCTGAAGCCATGAGCCGAGATAAATCCTCCTTTGAGTTGTGGGTGCTGGCATTGCATCCAGGGATGAGAAGTAACGAAAACAATGCCCAGCGAACCAGCTCATGGCCAGACGTTTAACAGAGGTACTAAATGGGATGGGTGGAGGAAAAGCTGAATTCTGGCCAGGGCGGGAGGTGAGATGGTTGCCACACCCCTGCCTTGCCAATATGAGCCCATATCGATCCGTTTTGCGTACAGTTGGTTTCTGTGGGCTTAGATCCTTGGACAGCAATGTTTGCACTGAAGCAAGTGTGAACAGCCCTTGCATTCAGCCCTACATTCACAGGTAACAGAGCCAAGGCACCCTGGTGGTAGTGACCGAGGATCCGTGGGCCATGGTCGATCTACGCAAAACAGCTGGTCCAGGCCTAAACACTTGGCAGGGCTAGGGCTGTGCTGGGGAGTCCCTGGTTCCAGAACCAGCCCTGTTACTTGGAATGTGAGGGATCTTCTCTACGCTGGACCAGGACTGTTTTCCCACAGATGGGCACAGCAGTCTTGCCCTCCCTGTTTACATGAGTAGTGTCTCTGTGGCAGGCTCCGGGCATTCAGGATCCATCTCCCTGCTTCAGAAGTCCCATGGTGGATAAGATGGCCAACTTCCCTGGGGCTGTCACCCCATTCTGGCTCTTCCTGAGGCTGTCAAGCTCAACCTTCCCCCCACCGTCTCCTCCAGGTGGGGCCCTGCCTCTGTACCTCGACCCTCTTGGGCTCTCATGGGCGGGGGCTCACCTGGAAGGAGTGGAAGAAGTACCAGAGGCTCCAGGTGTTGACCACGTTGTAGTACAGGGTCAGGAAGAAGGACACCACTACGCTGGCCATACCTGAGGGGAAGCAGAGCACAGCCATGGGGACCACGGGTGGGTGGCCCACTGCCTGTGCACACCAGGACCTGCCTGCATACCGTCCTGCACGTGTGTGGGAGGGCTGATCATAACCATGCAGCCGGGGCCTGCATGTGACAGCCGTGTCTCTCCTCCAGCCTCTGTCCCATTGATGGACCCAGGGCTGATGTCATCTGTGGAGAACTCTATTTCACTTGCTGGGGGCTTCAGCACAGTGCTTGCTTCTCCCCATCATGAAGGAGAACCCTGGACTGCAGAGCTGGCCTAAGACTGCCCAGTGAGAGAGTGGCAGAGCCAGGGCGCAGATCTCTGAGAGAACACGTTGTCACCAAGGCTACCGTGGGCACCCCTGTGTCTGGTGGGACAGTGGCTGGCCCTTGGGCTCTCATAGCACAAGACTCCATCCTGAGGAGAGGGGAGCGGGGTTACCAGGGTGTCACGTGTGAACAGCACCTGGCTTCTGCTCGCTGCCATGGTCACTGAATGCCTGCGCTTCCGGGTCTACCCAGAGGGCAGAGCTGCACAGAGTAGGCGTGCAGTGTCGGCAGCAGCCTGGTCATTAGCAGGGAGCAGCGAGCTGTCACTCCCTACAGCCCGACAGACAGCACTGAGGGAAGCTCCTGTCCAAGCAGCGATTTCCCTTCTACAGAGGCCAAGAGAAGAGAGGCCAGGTATGTCAGTGCCCTGAGGCCACCTGTGGGTCGGGTCCCGGCCCTTCACAGCCCAGGTTGGCTGGCCGACCCTCCTGCGCCATTGGCTCACCCAGGAACTGGCTTTCTCTGGGGTCTGGTGCTTGCTGCTAGATTTCCATCCCCACCCCTGTGTCACTCGGGGGACAATATGATGTCTCTGTGTGAGAGGGGACATCAGGGGATCCACATACCGACACCTCCAAGGTAGGGGCTGATGGCTCTCCAGGCACCGATGCTGCCCTGCCGCATGCGCTGCCCCACCGCCAGCTCCAGGTACAAGAGTGGCATTCCCTCCACAACAAGCATGATGAGGTAGGGGACCAGGAAGCTACCTGTGGGCATCCAGAGCTGTGATCAGGCCAGCAGGGCCAGCTGGGCCATCCTGGGCCACCCACCACCTGTGCCCATGCCCTCCCCATCAGCCTGGCTTTCACCTGTCCACTCACCCTTCCACCTCCCACTAGCCCCCATTCTTCTGTCTGTGAGTCTCCACCTTTGTACACACCCATCTCTGCCACCCTCTGACCTGTCTGTCTACAGCTTGTCCTTCCCCTCGCTCCCTCCTCATACGTATCCATCTTTACACCTGGGTGTCCACCCACGCCTGGACTCATGCATGCATTTGTCCAGCTGCCCATCCTGCAGTACCCTCCTCAAGGCCTCTGCTGGCCCAGTCCCTCTGCCTGAACCCCATTGCATCTCCTGTGTCAGCACCTAAGGGCCGCTCAGAGCCAGGACCACTGAGTCCCGCATATTTTGGGCTCCCTCTCCGCAAGTGGGAGCATCAGTTCCTCCTCTTCACCCTCTTTGGGGTCTGCGCACAGCCTTTACGATACCCATGGGAGGTGGTATCTGGAACCCCCATTTCCTAAGCACTGACTGTGGCCAAGGCAGGTACGTGGGCAAGGCCAGTGAGAGCAGGGTGGGGCCTCAGGTGGAAGAGAATTCAGAGGCCACAGCTGCTGGGATTGGGTGGGCCCAGCGCCGGCTGACTCCCCAGGGTGAAGGTAACGGGGAAGCACCTGTCCTCGCACACACACTGCCCAGTACTCGGGGGCGTTCAGGCATGCTCTGGACCACGCAGGGGCCTGTGCATCACCCTGAGCAGATGTAGAGTGGCCCTGGGACCCAGCCCCTGTGCCTGTGCCTGGCGGTGCCTGTCCCCTGCCTCCCTTACCCACTCTGTGGATGCAGCCTGGCCCCTTGCTTGCTTATCCTCGGGGTGATGGAGCTCAATGGGCAGAAAGGCCAGGGCAGAGCCAGGGAGGGATCCCAGGGAGGGATGGCAGGGTCTGCCCAGCTGCTCCTCCAAGGGGGCCTTGGCAATCTGCCCTCTCCCTCAGGACGTTTCCGGGGGTTCTCCTGGCCTCTTCCCTTCCTGCCTACACCCATGTGTCTTGGCTCCTCAGCAGAAGAGTGGCAGAGGCGGCCCAGGCTGTCTGTGGCTCCCTCCTTTGCAATCCCCGACTGACTGCCGCATTCCCACAGCCTACACGTGCAGCAGCGTCCAACCTCAGGGGTCACAGGACAAGCTCACTGTCACCAGTGTCACCAGTGTCACCGGACACTGCTCCCTGCAGGGCTGAGGCTGGCTCGGCTCAGGGGCAGGGTCCCCCCACCCCTGGCCTGCTGCCCACTGCCCAGGCCAAGACACAGACCTGAGGCCCCAGGGGAGTGTGGGGCCCTTAGCCCGCTCCTTGGTGACGAGGCCCCTGTCCACGCCCTCGGCGAGCACCCAGTTCAGGGCAGCATGCTCTCTCAGCATTTTGTCTAGGATGATGTAGAACAGTGCAGATGCAGAAAAATGAAAGTCCGTCTATCATTGAATTCCATTCAAAAATACTTGAAAGTGCGCCACAGCCCTTTCCCCCAACCCCAGCTTCCACCCCTGTAGGCAGAGATGTCCTGGATTCTCTGTGTAGAGAAATGCAGAGCCCACCCTGCCTGGGGCATGGAGCTGTGGTTCCGAGATCTGCAGTTTGTCAAGGTCCCTGCCAGGCTGAGGCCTCAGGTGCAACACCCCCAGGCGCATGGGTGCTGGCAGAGCCAGGCCTGGCCACCCCCAGCACTCACCGCCGCCGTACATCTGGCACAGGTAGGGGAAGCGCCACACATTGCCCAGGCCCACGGAGTAAGAGATGCAGCTGAAGATGAACTGCAGGGGGTCCCCCCACTGCTCCCGTGCCTTCCCCTGTGCCTTTTCCTGTGCCCCAGACTCAGTGGCCTCTGCTCCTGCCCTCCTCTCGGGGTGCCAGGCCGAGCATCCCTGGCTCCCCCAGGGCTGCAGCTCCTTATCCTTAGCCAAGGAGGCCAGGTGTGCCGAAGGGGGCTCCATGTCCTGCAGCTCCTCCTGCCCAGGATGGGGTCTCCAGATCTGTCTTCTGCACGCTGGTGACACCTGCGTCTCCTCCTGCCTTTCTGTACACTAATTCCTGGGATCTGCTCTCCCCATGTGGCTCTGACACTGTCCCTCCCTATGGCCCCTGCACCTCCCTCTCTGGCCTGGCCCTCATGCTTGGCTGGTTCCGCCTCTCTCCCTCCCAGCCACCTTTGCCCTGCTCCTTGCATTGTTCCTGAGCCTCGTGCCAGTCCCAGGACCTCTGCCCCTCCCCCCCTGGGGTGCTCTTGGAGCCCCTGGGAAATTGCACAAGGATGGGACCTCGGCATCTGCTGGAGAGCACGGGGCCCACCAGTGTTCAGCCACCTGCTCACTGTAGAAACAACACTGGTAGGCACTCTGCCAGGGCCTGAGGTGGGCATGCTGCTCCGTGAGTGACTCCAAGCTGCCACGTGACGGCACTGCATGTGGACCTGGGTCGAGCCATGCGGGGGTAGCAGCTGTTATGTTGAATTTTCACCACGCAGCACAGACATCAGCAGCACGGAGAGTGCTACAGCCTCATGAGCAATTGCGAAATGTGTGGTGAATTTGTTACCTGGGGCTTATGGTCGCGAGTTTGCGGCTCCTAATTCTGAATAGTGGCTGTATATCAACACCTGCTTGAGACAGTCTGAGCTCCCACATGGCTCTCAAGGGCCTCATGGAACTGCACCCCACCCCCAGGACCTTGGGCTGACAGAAAACAGCTCTCAGGGGTGTTTGAGCCCCAAGCAGGTAGCCACTGTGGAGGGCTGACCCCACTGAGGGGCTTCGGAAGAGTGAACCTGTCTGTGCATGTGACAGTCACATACCCAGGCGACCTGGCCCCGAGGCCCTGTGGACCTGAGGGAGTGTCTGGTATCCTTTAATTTCTGACAGGTGGCAGGAGAGGAAGACAGCCTGGACAGAGCCACAGTGTGTGGGCCCGAAACCTGCTCGGGGCTCCAGACTCCCGCACAGCCAACACTGAGGGTCACAAGGCCTTCAAGCACGTGCTCGTCCCAGGGTCCCAGCGTTCATTAACCATGCTCAGTGGCCACCAGCTCCCCCAAGATAAAGTCCAAACTCCTGGCTTTGTTTATAAGACCTTGAGGGAGTTTTTAAAATGTTCTCTGTTTTTATTTCTAGTTGTTTTTTTTTTTTTTTTTTTTTAAATTGGGGTTTTAGTTGACACATACTTGTATGCGCTTGTGGGGACATAGGGCGATATTTCCATCAACATAGATAATACGCAGCCGCTTCATCCTGCCCCTTGAACTTTAATTATTTCTTTGTGTTGGGAACATAAAGCTCTGTGCTAGCTATTTTGACATAAACACTGAGGGCTGGGGCTATAGCTCAGCAGTGCAGCCCCTACCTGGCAAGCACAAGGTCTTGAGTTCAGTTCCTGGTACTAGAAAAAGAGAAATGAGATGCTATTGGCTACCCTCTTCCCCTCCCCCTTGCAGCCCCAGGATACCCACCTTGCAGTGCACTGAGGGGCCACATGCTAGTTCTACTTGGTTGTGAGGGACAGCTGTGTTACTCTGCTCTCCATTGCTGTGACAATGTGCCTGAACGAACAGACTCGAAAGGAGAAAAAGTTTATCCTGAGCCATGGTTTGAGTCGATAGTCACTCACTATTGCTCTAGGGGCTGGGGTGAGACAGAACATTCTGGCCAGAAGAGTGGCCAGGACAAAGAGGAGGTGACCGGAAATAAGTGGGCTGTGAGCTGGGATGGTGGCACACATCAGTAACCCCAGTCATCCTGAAGGCTGACGCAGGACAGGACGCTTGAGCTCAGCCTGGGCAGTGCTGCGACTTCGCAGGACCTTGCCTCAGAAGAGCGAGGGAGCAGAGCGAGTGCCCTGGCTTCCGGGCCTAGCGCCGCGGAGAGCGTGCGGGCGGCAAGCAGGCTGCTGTAGAGCACGGCTGCCTTCTGGCTGGGGGGTCCTTCCTGTCCTGTCAGCCTGCAGGTCTGATTTTACGCCAGTATCCAGTTCCTCGGTGACCCTGGCTTTGTGTGTGTTCTAAAGTCCACTGTTGTGACATCTCTCGCTCTGTCCTGTTCACCTTTGTGTCATAGAATCTATTGATTATGAGGATGTTCCACTTGCAGATGGGAAGAAGAATGTGTATTTTGCAGCTGTAGGATGAAACGCTTGGTCAATCTACGCCAATTCATCTTTGACATGTTAATTTAAACTTTTATCATTGTAGAGTGAGCATCTGGGCCTCTTTTTACAACGTTTGAGTTCAAGGCTGCACTATCTGACAGGAGAGTGGTGTTCCCGCTGCTTCCTGTCTGTGGAGTGTCTTGTCTCTGCTTTACTCTGGTCACCTGTGTCCTCCAGGGCAGACAGTGTCACCTGGGCAGCTGAGGGCATGTCTTTTTTGTTTGTTGTATTAAATCCATTCATCTATGCTTTTGGTTGGAGGGTTTAATCCATTTATGTTCAGGGCCATTATTGGTAGGTCACAATTAAACAACAAACATTTATTTGTTGTTTCTTGTTTTTGTATGGCTTCTGTCATTCTTTCTGTCTTATTTTTAACCCCTTTAGTGGTGGTTTTCTGTAGTGATTTGATTTGATTCCATTTTATTTCTTTTTTATGTATTCAATACAAGGGCTACAGGGTCTCACTACACAGCCTCATAGTGGTTTGGATGCTGAATTATAATTTTTTTTGAGTCAAGGTCTTGCTATGTAGTTCAGGCTAGCCCTAAACTCAATGTATCCAGGCCTCTCTTCAACTCACAGCAATCCTCTTCCATCACCCTCCCGAGTGCTGGGATTACAGGCATGCACCAGCACACCCAGATATGATGGATTCTAACTTAAGTACAGCTACACATTGACCAGGTCAACACCCTCCTGCCCTGCAGGTTGAACAAACCGGATTATTGTTCTGTGATTTACTGTAGAAATCTGAAGTTAAAAATAAAGCACTGCTTTCCCTAAGAGAGCAGACATGGTTCTCAGTGGGTGTCAACTCCCAGAGTTCTTCTGGCTTCACCCAGGGCTTCCCAGGGAAGCCTGGCAGGCCAGGGGGTGCCATTCTAGTTGCTGGTCTGGGTCGTGGTAGGAGCAAAGGGAGCTGGTGCTACAATCTGGGTCTCCAGGGTGCCCTAGAGGTCTGGAGCTACTGGGCAGAGCCCTTAGGAGGAGGAGGGATTGGAGTAGTCAGGCCATCAAGGTGCTCCCTGGAGGGGACACTGGGACCCCAGCTCTTTCTTTTCCTGTGTCTTTGCTTCCCAGCCACCTGAGGTGACCAGCTTGGATCCACCACAAAGCTCCCTCACCACAGGCCCAGGAGTCCTGGGGCAGATTACCATGGACTGAAGCTCCTGAAACCATAAGCCACTTGGGCTTGTTTTTCTCTACAGTGACTCTCCTGCGTACTTTGTCATGGTAACAGAACATGGACACAGCAGGTAGGAGCCAGTCCCTGTCACTGTTGCCAGCAGCAACGCTGCCCAAGCCCTGCAGGGCTGCCTCTGTCCCAGATGCCACATGGAGCTTAGGGCTTCATGTTTGTCCTGCTGGGACTCAGTTTCACCTTACACCTGACACTCCTTACCCCGACACTTTCCCTCTCCTTTGAAACAGAAATGTTTAACCTGCGCCTGTTCCACCAGGCACCTTGGAAGCATATAACTTGTTTTTGAGTTCTGTAGGTGTTCACAGCTGAGTTTCCTGTAGTCCCAGAGAAGACTTTGAACTTGGACTTTTGAGCAGTGCAGGAACAGTTAAGACACTGGCAGCTCTTGGCTGTGAGCTCCATGAATTCTGCATAATGAGATGGATCAGAGTCATGGTTGGATGCCACGGTTGGACAAGTGTCCTGCAAAGGTCCTTGTGCTGAAGGCTGAGTCCCCAGGGCAGTGCCCCTGGAAAGTGAAAGGACTTCTAGGATGTGGGGTTCAGTGAGAGGATCCTATGTCACTGGGGTGGCCAGCGAAGGGGGCTGTGGATCCCTGCTTCCTTCCTTTTCTCTGCTTTCTGGCTGTGGAGGTGTGCTCTTGCCATAAAGTACTGCCTTCCTCAGGGCCACAGGCGTAGGGACTCCAGCATGGTGGCACCTCCAAACTGTTAGCCAAATCAGCCATTCCTCCTTGGAGACCTCAGCGACAGCACTACAGCAACAGAATGCTGACAGACATAGGAGGTGAACGATGAGAGTGAGCCAGCTCGAGGTCCCCAGGTCAAGTGGAGGGGTGTGTGTGTGTGTGTGTGTGTGTGTGTGTGTGACCCATGATCCCTCCAGTTGCTGGGACCTGCCTTGATGCCTTGCCTCAGGCCTTTGTTTATGCAAATGAGGTATAAGGAGGAGCTCAGGAGGAGAACATATTAAAACTTGGGAAGCATGTGTGTTGTTAGATCTTTATTTCTTGCCACTTGCTGTGCTGTTTTGGGAAAGAGGTCTCAGCTGCAACTAGCATGGGTGTCTTTTCCCAGGGGAGCAACGTTTACTGGAGGTCAAGCCTGTGAAGGAGGGAGGTAAACATTGTATAGCTTCCTGCAGTTTTATGACTTTCCAACATCAAAATCTGTGGCTGTGCAAGCCCAGTCAGGGAATTACATCCTTAACGTAATAAGAGATGTCTGTCAAAGTGCAATGCTTCCCTATTTATGCATGCATGTGTGCACCTATTTATTTATAGGTGTAGTTAATATTTTACTGGAGACTGAACCCAGGGAGAGGGAGCTTCTCTGAGAGTCTCATCTGAGTTCCCTCTTTGGGGGCAGTGAGAGAAGCACTCGGGAGAGACTGAAAGCACACGAACAAAGAAACTTTATTAAAAACCAGCGACCGACATCCTAATGCTAAGTCAGGAAAACAAAATGCTGGCACCAGTTTGGATTTTACATCCGGCTTATATACTTTTCAAGTTTCCGTAGCAACCATATCACCACATTGTCTCATTCTCAGGAATTTTACAAGAATGCCATGTAATTGTCAAAATGTTTACATTTCCCAGATACTGTTGACCATCTGCCAGTCATGGAACATTGTGGTTTAACATTTACCCTACTTCTCAATTTTTAAAAACTATTGGTTCTTATCTTCATGACATTGTTTTTCTCTTAATGAGTTGATGGTTAGCTATTTGAAAGGGAGGGAGGGAATGAGTTGATCTGCAGTTTAAATGAACTTAAGTAACTTTTCAGATGGAATTACAAAACAAAATGGAGTCTTTTTGCCCCACCACTGCCCCCACTTGAGGACATAGTTGCCTTTCTTAGAATTTATGTAGTCCTCCACAGGCTGGCGGCCTACTTGCCTTTTCATACTTGGTGGTTTCCTTCAAGATCATCGTTTGTACTGTGGTCTGTAATCTGTTTCTTACCTTTTGAATGCGGCATGGCCCAAAAGTTAGAAGGACAATTACTACCAGAATGGGGCTAGTCAGGCTCGTAACTGAGGAAGTTAACCAGGAATTTCAATTAAACAATTGTTTATATCAGCCCTGTCTTGTCCTTTGAGGTACCATGGCTTTACCCATTCTTGGGTAGACTTGCCACTGGATGTGAAAAGCCAATTGCTTAATATAAATCTAGCTCAGAGCCACTTTGTAGTATCTCTATCAATTCTTGTTTTGTTTTTGTAATTGAAGCAGTTAAAACATGACTAGCATTGTAGGACTTGGTGTCCTCTGCAGCGGCCCTAGATTGTATGTTTGAAACCTGTCTGTGAATGGTGTCTTATAATCTGACCACAATTTGAGTAAAGGGTTTCTTAGGGCCTTCAAAGATATGTAAGAAGGGCTACACAGGAGTCCCATCCTCTGGAATAGTTGCCCCACCCTTTTTCTTTTTTTAAACTTAAAAAAAAAATGATGTATTTACTTATTTGGGACAGGGTCTCATAGCACAGCTTGGACTCATAGTGATCCTCCTATCTCAGCCTCCCCAGGACTGGGATTACAGGTATGTGCCACCACATCTGGTTTCATTGGCTGGCGCAGCATGCCTTTCCAGGGCTGGCACAGCATACTGTACCGGGGATCAAACCTGGGTCCTTGTGTTTGCCAGGCAGGTGCTTAGACCACTGAGCCATTGCCCCAGACCTGCCCTCGCCTTTTTAAAGTAAATCTGCCAACTGTGAATACAGCTCATCAGGATGTCAGAGCTAATCCCCAAGGAGTGCATAGTATTGTGTCCTAGAAAGCATCCTTCAAGTCTAACACAGTCTACCAGGTCCCAGTATGTGGAAGCAAACTAAGCAGAGTACAGTGGGGTGAAGGGTAGCAACCAAAGCATTGATGGCTCTCAAGTCTTGAACAGATGATACTCATTGGTCCCAGGTTACAGAACAGCAAGACAGGAATATTCCAGGGGGACTGATGCTCTTTTATTGTACCTGTTTGAAGCAGCCTCTGAATGTGGGGCTTAATGTCTCTCCTGGATTCCATAAGCCTTTAGGTACTGTCTTAGGTGAACCAGCTTTGCAGGCCCCACCAATTCTGTTATCAGTGGTGTTATGTGAGACACCAAATCAGGAGGATTGTCTTCTGCCCAAACCTTGGGGAAAAGCTGAATCCAAGAGGACAGAACAGATTGTTCTCTAGTATTGGACTGTAGGAGCAATATTCCTCCTTACATCAGTAATAGCCAAATCATGAGCCTCTAGGGAGGATTCTTTCCTCATGGTTAAAATAGTTTCCTGAGGAGTGAAAGAAATTTGAGCCTGCAGCTTTTGAAGAAGGTCTCGGCCCAGGAGGGGGAAGGACAGTCAGAATAATAGCTAACTGCTTGTCACCCAAGCTGAGTCTGTTACCGCTCACAAAAAGAATAGGTTGAAGATCGGCCAGTTGCCTCTTGAACATGTACTTTCTGCCCTATGAAAGGAACTATTGGCTGAGTAACTACAGATAAATCCACACCAGTATGCACACCAAAAAGCTAGCAGGGTTTTTTTTTTCTTTCCTACATTATTGGTTAACGTGGGTTTCTTGGGTCTGAGAGAGAGAGAGAGAGACCCATGACCCCGTCATTCTGAAACTTTCTCTGACTTCATCACAAACTCTTTCTTTTTTCCTTCTCTAGAAGCTTTGGACATGCTGCTTTGAAATGTTCCTTCTTGCACCATGCACCCGAGTCTGGCACTTGGCGCGCAGGCTCCTCCCTGTTTGCCCGTCTCCCCTTCAGCTCCCGAGTCCCTTCTTGTAAGCAGCCGGCATAACCTTTCTCTTTTGATGCCTGAGTTTCCGCTTGGCATCCTCTCTATTACAGAGCACCTTTTGGGCAATTTCAACCAACTGGGGTAGATCGATTCCTGCAAACCCTTCCAATCTCTGAAGCTTGTGGCACATATTGGGAGCTGACTGAGCAACAAAAGCCCTGGTAACGTGGGCAAGAGCCGGGGAGATGGCTCAGTGGCATAAGTATCTGGAAAAACAACCATGTGGGAATTCTTGGGTCCGTGGTCGAGCAGGGTGTCCACTCAGTAAGTCTCCGTGACGTGCTTGCGGCATGCAGTGGGGCTCTCCGTTGCTCTCTGGTTCACCTCTGTCACTTTGTTCAAATGAGTTGGGCAGTGAGCAGCAATAATTAAACCTTTCCTGAATGCCTGACAGTACTTCTTTAAAAGAATTTAGCTTTTCCTCAGTGTTATGATCCCTGACGGGGGAGTCCTGGGGCAGAACCCGAGCCACGGCTGCAGCCTTGCCCCATCGCTTCTCCTGGCACCTGATCTTATTAGTTCCTCAGCTGCCTTTAAAGCTCTCTCCCTTTCTTCTGAAGAAAATGGTGTTAGCATTTTCTGCCGACAATCATCCCAAGTGGGCTGCTGGGTTTTAAATACTGACTTCAGTAAAGTAATCCCAGCCCAAGGCTGTTCTGAAAGGGGCGGGGGATTCTGGATTACCCAGTTCTGTAAATCACTAGTGCTAAAAGGAACATACACCAAGGTAGACCGAGGGTTCCCTCCCAGTCCCATTAGGGCAGTCTACCAGAGGGGCCGGACAGGGACCAGGGCTGAGGGAGAGGCTCCCTCATCTGGGGAGCGTACTGTAGACTTTGGTGACAAGAGGGATGACAGCACCCCTCACTCAGTGGTGGTGCAGAGAGCAATTGCTGGCAGTGGCAGGCGAGGGAGGGCTCGTGATGCACGCGGGCTCACTGGAAGAGCCAGGCTGGGGCAGTAGTGAAGCGGGAAGACTGAGGGTGAGGTCCTCCTCCTTGGATGCCAAGGGCAATACAGGGGGCTTCTGCCTCGATGGCTTCTCTTCTATCATCATTACTCAATCAGGAATTCCACAAGCATACACCCTAAGACATTAGAGTAATGCCTGAACCACGTACAGCAAGGACTCTCCACAGGAGAACCTGGTAACAACATCCCAGACCCTGCTGGCTATGTGAGAATTGATCAGCCCCTCTGGTGACCGGCCCATATCAGAAGAGGGCCTTTTAAATTCACACAAGGTATGGCACTTCCAGACCTTCATCCTTGTCCCATAATCACCTTTAAGTTTGTATATATAATTTTGTAACAATGCATTTAGGACAGGGTATACAAGGTCTACTACACAGATTGGACTCCTAGTGATTCTCCTGTTTTCAGCTTCCCAAGCGCTGGGATTACAGAAGCATGCCACCAAGCCCAGCCTCATTTGCCACCAGAGGTGGGGCTGGCATGGCATGCTGGGGCATTGACCTAAGCAGGCACTTTAATCCGGTAAGCAATCTGGCTGGTCCTTAAATTTGTCAATATTCTAAATCATGCACAAACCATGTTAGGGTTGGCTTACTGTCCACAGTGCCCATGATGGCCCAGTTTAGAACAGAGAATAGTTTATTGTGAAGGTCTGTCCCCCAACTCAGCTGACAATCTAACCAAAAGCTCCAGGCTATGCCACCCTGACATCACGGGCACATTTGGGAAAACATGACACATACAGACAGACAAAATAGTCTCAAGGGTCATTGACTGCTCCCAACCATCAATTTGAAGAGAAAAAATAAATTTAGAGTCTAGAACTGACCAAACTGAAACCAAACTCAGAGAGAAACTGACCAAACTCAGAGATGAACTCGGATACAGATTCAGAGACAAACTGACCAAAATCTTGAACATGCCAAGACCAAATGGCTACCATGACTGGGAGCCTGGGCCCATCAAACTTCCAGCCTGGAAAACAAAAAAAACAAGTTTCTAATTAAACCCAAAAGCAAATAAGAAATCAAATTTTAAATCTTACCTAGGTCAGAGAGCAGAGCTTGGCTGTCCCGCTTTGCAGAGACAGTGTCTTGCCTCACAGTCGCTCCCAGTGGTCAGCTGAAATCAGTTGGGGTGCCTTTCCAGCCTAACAGCAGCCGACAAGGACCCCTCCAATGAGGATCTTCCTCATGAGGCCGCCCCGAGGAAGCCTTTAGAATATTCTAGGGCAGTGAGAGAAACATGGGAAACCAAAAGCATAGGAACAAAGGACACTTATTAAAAGCCGGTGACTGACACCATGATGCTGAATCAAGAAAGCCACATGTCAGCACTGGCTTAGTCTTTATATCCACGTTACGCACTTTTCAAGTTTCTGTGTTAACCACATCACCATGTTATCTCATTCTGAGGAATTTTACAAGAATGTCACATAATTGTCCAGAGGTTTACATTTCCCAGATGCTGTTGACCATCTGCTGGTCATGGGACATTTACCCTACTTCCCAATTTGTTTTAACTATACTCTGGTTTCTCTTCAGATCATATAAATCTTTCGTCTTTTACCAATTTGTTTTAACTATTTGTTCTTATCTTTATGACCTTGTTTTGCTCCTAATGACTTCATGGTTAGCTGCACGGGACAGGGTGAGGAAGTGACTGTATCTACAGTTTAAGTGAACCTAAGTGACTTTTAAATTGGAGTTACAAAAGAAAATGGAGTCTCTTTTTTATTTAAAATTTAAAAAGTCTTTTATGTATTTATTTGGTACAGGGTCTCATTATGTAGGTTGGGCTTGTAGTGATCCTCTTATCCCAGCTCCCCGGAACTGGGATTACAGGTGTGCGCCGCCACACCTGGCTTTGGTGACTGGCACAATGGCACAGCATGTGGAACTGGGGATAAAACCTGGTTCCTTGCACTTGCTAGACACTCCTGAGATCCATAATCTCAACAAAGCAGGGTATGTTGGAGTTGGAAAGGCCCTCTCACCTCAGGGTGACATTGATGTACTTACCGCAGTGACAAAAAAGGAAGACAAATTCACATGGCAGACTGATGCCATAATCATAAATATGGTGTTTTCAGTTATAAGATGATGTTTTAATTATATACATTAGAATTTTTTCTTATGTACAGATAAATAATGTAGGCTGATTATGACGTCTGGGGTCATCTAGAGTTAGCAATGATGTCCAAATACAACAGTAAGTCCCTGGAAAGCTGAATACTCTCGTCCTCATGGTGGGGTCTGACAACCTTTGCAGGGTGCTAAGATGTCACAGATGGGTGACTTTGCAGACTTCTCAGGTCGGGGGTTGGGAATAGTAGCTGGGGTAAATCTGTAAACAAGGGTGGTCCTGAGCACTCCAGAGACCCTAGGTCAGACAAAGGTGAGGTCTGTGAGTCCTCAACAAAGGTCTCACTCCATGGCCAGGTCAGTCATGTTAACATGAAACGTGCAAGGGAACCCAGAAATTGTGTAAATTCATTATGCCTAAAAAAAGAATTCAAACTAAGTGCTCAAATCTGTCACCTCAGGCACTTCAAAATTCCTTCAACTGAACTAAAACTGATTATTATCTAATATTTTCGTGCTTCTTCAGCCTCAACCCTAAACTGCCTAAATTTGATCTCAGAAGTACTGTCATCGTCGCCTCGGTCAGAGGACTCTGTAGAGTCTGGAAGCCACCTTCCTCAGCTGCGCCCTGAGGAAGCCCTGATTTGGGGAGGCTGCAAGGCTCGACCTGGACTGCTAGCAACGGGAGGGGCTGGCAAGAGTCCTCTCGGAGGGCGCTGCCCTCGCACCTTCTGGGGCCGATGGAGGACTTCCGGTTTGGGTGCTCGTCACTTCCGGTGAGGCGCAGTCTCCGCGGTTCAGGACTCAGGCCGCAGAGGCCGAGCCGCCCCTCCGCAGGCGCCGCACGATGAAACTCCCCAGGGCCGTCAGTGGGATGCACATGATGGAGGAGGCCACGAGCAGGCCGATGACAGCCAGGACGTAGGTGGGGTAGTCCTTGGTCACCAGCCGGCCCTGGAGGGGACACGGGCGTCAGGGGAGGGGCCTTCCCACCACTCCTTCCGGAGCGTGGCCAGGCCTCAGCAGCCACGAGGTGCGGGGCGGGTGGGAAGCGGGCGACCTCCCAGGGCCGGCCGGGAGCTGCGGAAGCCGGGGCCCCAGGCCGGCCCGCGCAGGCGCACTCTGGCTCCCGGCCGCCCTCCGCCTGCGCCGGGACGGGCCCCCGCGGCCCGCCGCTTTGTGAAGAGACCCAGGTTATCTTCTCATCGCTTTTTTAATCCTGGAGACGAACCCAGTGTGTCGGGACCGCAAATTAACCTGGGCCTGGGGTCCCCAGGGAAAGCATTTGGGGACCCTGGGGGACAGCGCCCTCTCGTGGCGTCGTTTGGATAGGACACTCCCAGGGGCTTTGTTGGGGACATTCAGCCCCCTGAACGTCCAGAGGACTCCCTGGCTGCTTCCCTGGAGCCCGCGCACCCTGCGCTTGCGGCTCCTGGTGAAAATGGAAAGTGGCGATGTTTACGCAGATACAGGGCCAGGTTGGAGCCCCGTTCTCTCGGCAGGAGGATACAGCAGGTCTCATCGTTTCTTTTCCTTGCCTTTTCTGTCTGCTGGTGAACCAAGCGGAGGTTCCCCTCAGGGCCAGCTGGGGTTGTTGGCAGGGAGCTTGGGATGCTAGTGCCTTGTTTTGTGGCTGTGGTGCTAGCTCGTGAAGAAGAGACCTCAAGCCCCCAGGAAAGCAGGTGTGTGAGGAGATGTGATGGAGACCTTATGAGCTGGTAACCAGGCATCACCATGCCCTCCCTAGTAGGGCTGAAATGTTAAACAGGCGGATTTCTGACAAATGCGTTCATCGCCATGTGATGCTAAGACAGAACGAAGGTGTTTTAGGACTGGGAGTGTGTTTTGCCTGGATTTCTGGTCAATCAGTGTTCTATCTTAGTCGTTCAAGGTGCAATATCTAGTGTTCGGATGTCTCAGGCGTAGCAACTTTTATGATTTTTCCTTTGAGAAAAGAAATAACTTGAAGTTTTCACTGTGCTTGCCTGAAATCTCAAATCTCGGGTGGGGCCGGGGAGATAGCTCAGTAGAATAAGCGTTTCCCTGGCAGGCGCAAGGGCTTGAGTTCAATCCCCGGTTTAAAAAAAAAAAAAAAAA
>NDGN011375278.1:0-10186 GCA_002564285.1 Tympanoctomys barrerae
AAAAAAAAATGTACTGCCCTCAAGCTTTGTAAGTGATTTGAGTGAGGTGCACTGACACATTCCTGGAGTCCCAGCTGCCTGGAAGGCTGAGGCAGGAGGATCACTGCAGCCCAGAAGTTTGGGGCCAGCCTGAGTAACATAGTAAGATCACCATCTCTGAATTAAATGGAATTAATTACAATGATGGAATTACATCAGATTAATCAATCCAATGTGTTTGGTCCCATATGTGTCAATTACTTAATACCTAAAGCAGACCCCCAGGAAAGAGTTTGCAGAGTTAAAAGGGTCGTACAGAACATGGTTTTACTGAAAATGCAACTTGGATCTAGAAAAGCTAAGAAACTGTCAGGGTACCAGCTTGTTAGTGGCACAACCAGGACTACAAGCAACATGCTCAGGATGTCAGCATGCTGGGCTGTGGCTGAGTTGAGTTCCTGCCCATCCCACCACACTGGTGCGCTCTGCCCGGAGCTACCCCAGGAGCCAAGTGGCCAAATCTGCCTGTCCTGTAATCATTCTGTGGTGGTGTCCCATCTTCCTAAGGATCTGCATTCTTGATGAGATCCATGATATAGCTAGTGTTGAGCATACTTGTATGGGAATGAAGGACGCAAAGGCTATAATACATTAAGACCACCTCCTGGGTCACTGAATTTTAAGTTCCAAAATTAGCAGTGAGAAGGATTTCTTTTTTGGAAAGGGGGCATTGGATTAGGGATTGAACCCAGGACCTTTGCATTCAGCTGTATCCTCAACCTTTCTTAATTTTTAGGTTTTTTGCTTGTTTGTCTATTTGTTTTTGAATCAGGGTCTTGATAAGTCTCTAAGTTTCCAAGCCTGGCTCAGATTTGCAGTCCTCCTGCCACAGCCTCCCAGAATGCCTATAGCTGGGATTACAAGTATATGCCACTGTACCCATTTTGAGAGAAGACATTCTTTAGGGGACACCTTCCTGGCACCAGTCGGCCAGCCAGAAGGTAATTCCATGGGTGCCACAGGCCAGGCACCATGCATTACATTGACAATGCAAACTGGAAGAAGTCATCTCTGATTTTAGGAGCTCTTTGGTCACCAGGCAACCTGGGAATTCAGACTGCTCATCATGTTTTTACCAGGGCAGCTGGGTTCCACGCGTAGATCACAAGAGTAGCCACAGAAGAGTGGACCCACTCTGGCATGAGTGAGAATCTCCTATTTCTTCATGCCATTCCCTGCCTGGGTAGGTGGAAGGTCACCTAGCTATCCAAGTGTGGCAGCTCCTCAACCCATATTCACATTGTCACTATGAGGTCACACAGATGCCGGAAGCTCTGCAGATGACCATCAGTCCAGAAGGAAGCTGAGCTATAACTCCATCAGGCAAAAGCTTTGTGAAAATGGGATCTCTTGGGTTGGTGTTCACCCCAGGTGGGGACTGTCTTCTTACCCACAAGTATGAGGTGTTTCTCATTTGCAGGGCTACGATCCACACATAGGAAGCTTGGAAGATCTGAGGGGCTTCAAACACCCGTGGACTTCTAGGCAATGGCAGTGCTCACAGGATCGGGATGTGGAGATATCATTATGACACAGGGTCAGGAAGGGGACAGAGAGGAAAGGCTAGATGGCTGTGCTCCCTGCTCCACCTCACAGGGATGCTGTGGACTCCCAAGGCAGATTTTCCTGATCTGCAAAGGTGATGCTGCAGGCACTTTGCAACCCCAAAAGGATGTGGCTGGGCTGTGTGGCAGGGCGTGGGCAATGGGGATAGAGCTGGAAGTAAAGCAGGCAGCGCCTCTGCAATAAGTCTTGCTAAGCGTAAAGAATTTCTGTATCAAAGGCCAAAGGACATTGAAACACAGTGGGCATCTGATCTGGACTAAATCACGAACATCCCTCTGAAAGCTGTGCCCACTCGAGGACCTCCAGGTATGACCTTTTCTCCAAGTAGGATCTCTGTAGGTATAATGAAGGTGACTGATGTCCTTACAAGGGGCAGAAGCAGGCACCGAGAGCACACCAAGCAGATAGAGGCAGAGACTGGAGCGATGCTTCTACAAGCCAAGGATTGGGCCAGGAGATGGCTCAGTAGAATAAGCACTTGCCTGGCAAGCACGAGGACCTGAGTTCAGTCCCCGGTTCTGCCAAAAAAAAAAAAAAAGAAAAAAGAAAAGAAAAAGAGGTAGAAGCCAAGGATTGCAACACCAGAAGCCAAGACGAAGACCCAGGACAGATTCTTTCCCAGGGACTTCAGAGTGTGCGCAGCCTTGACAACTCCTCCATTCCAGACTCCGCTCTAGACTTCTCCTCTCTAGAACTGTAAGAGACTAAATTTCTACTGCTTAAAACCACCCAGTTTACAGGATTTTTGTTACAATAGCTTCAGGAAACAAACATACCATAGGATGTATTTTGTAAACAAAACAGTGTTTACACATAGCATAATCTTTCATTTGACTTTTTTACCACAAAAAAGAACTTCCCCTTCTGCACCCCAAAGATGAATTGTTATACAATTGCCTTCCTCCCATAAACCATTAGAAAACTGGCAACACTTGGAGACAACTGACTTGACGGCTGGCTGGAGAACTCAAGTGCAGCCCTGAGAGGGGCCCAGACGGAGCCCAGCCACTGATCAATCATCAGTCAATCAACTGCAGCCAGGCTTAGAAGACAGGGTGTGGGATGCCCAAGGGGCAGGGGCAGTAAAACCAAGCACTAGGCAAGGAGCTCCGCAAAGACAGCTGCAAAGACCAGAGCAGCCGTCTTCTCTAGACCTCACCCACTCTTTCCTGTTCTGCTCACATACAAGAAAAAGCCCCAAAGCATGGAAAGAATTACAGAGAGGCAACAGGGAAAAAGAAGAAAAAGAGGAAAAGAAAATTACCAGCATTGACAAAAAGCTGGGGAAAGCCTCTGCACCCAAGAACCACAGTGTGAAGCTACCTTGTCATACATACAGCACTGGGAGAGTCCTCCAACCGAGTATGTCTTCTGTAGCCCCAGCACTCTAGGAGGCCGAGGCAGGAGGATTAACAAGTTTGAGCCCAGCCTGGACAATTTAGTGAGAACTTGTCTCAAAATTTGAAAATTCTGAAAAGGGCTAAGAATGTGACTTGGTGTGAAAGGTCCTAGATTCAATCCCCACTTTTGTTTAAAAAGGAAAAAGAAAATGGTAGATTTAAACCCAGTCACACCAATAATCACGTCTAATGTCATTGGTCTGAACATTCCAATTAGAAGGCACAAATTGTCAGACTGAAAAGCAATGAAGACTTAACTATATGGCATTTACAGAAAATCATATATATATATATATATACATATATATATACATATATATATATATATATATATATCCACTACAGTTGGAGATATGGAATAAAAGTAAAAGATTAGAAAATTATGGGCTTAAGAGATAGCTCAGTAGAATAAATGCCTGCCTGGCAAGTGCAAGGTCCTAAATTCAATCCCCGGTACTACAAAAAACAAGATTAGAAAATTGTGTCATGTGCACATTAATCAAAAGAAAGCTTGAGATGGTGCACACCTGTAATCCCAGAACTCAGAAGGCTGAGGCAGGAGGATCGCCATAATTTCAAGGCCAGCTTGGACTACATAAGTGAGTTCAAGGCCAGCCTGCACTACATAGTAAGACTCTATCTCAAGNAAAAAAAAAAAAAAAAAGACAAAGAAAGCCGGAGTGGACATATTAATTTCAGACAAGGATGACCTCAAAGAATTTTACCAGAGATAGAGACGGGCATATCATAATGTCTTCGTAAGGCCATTGGTAAGGGACATAACTATCGGAAATGCTTATTCCTTATTACAGAGCTTCAAAATACATAAAGAAAAAAGTGATGAACTGAAAACAAAAGTAGACAAATCAATAATTCCAGTTGGAGATTTCACTATTCAGTAACTGGTAGAGCAAGTAGACAGAAAAGAAGTGAAGATAGAAGAGACGTGAACAAGCTCTCAATTAACTCGACAGCCACCGCCAACCACTGAGCCCATTCTAAATCTAAGCCCAAGATGGACTAGATTATGGCTTCAGAATAAGACCAAAATTCGAAATGATTGAAATCATACAAAGTGTTCTCCAATTACAGTGGAATTAAACTAGAAACCAGCAAATCCCCAAATATTTCAAAATTAAGCAGCATACTTCTAACTAATCCTCAGGTCAAAGAAGAAATCCCAAGGGAAATTCTGAAATTATTTGAGCTCAAAGCAAACAGAAAGTACAGCGCATGCGCGCGCCCACACACACACACACACACACACACACAACCACAGAGAGAATAATCTGTAAAATTCAATACTTAAGGGAGAAAAAAAATAGAGAAGCCCACAAGGCAGAACCATGAAAGTAATTACTTAAGCTTTGGGTGCTCAGATAATTCTATTTTCTAAGTTTCTGAGCAAAGTCTGGACGGCATTGGAAAGAGGACTTCTTACTCCCTTTTTTTTCGAACGGGCATGTTTCAGATACAAGAGAGCCCCCTCCACCACCTCGGGAAGAAAGCTGGCTGGGAACGCGGCCAGAGCTCCTGAGTCGCCAGAGCACCGAGGACCCACTGAGGGTCCTCACCAGGGGCAGGAGACCCGCAAACAGCTCCCTGACGACGTGGCTGCCACCCATCCACAGACCACACTCTCAGTCCCGGGACAGAAGCAGCTGCGTCACGTTCTGCCCCCAGATCTGATCGGCGCTCTCCTCTCGTGCAGCAAGTGTGGAGAGGAGGCCACGGTGGGCTGCGGTGAAGGCGCTCGCTCAGGGAGGCCGTTGCCAGTTCGGTCAGGAAGGCTGCAAGCACCTGAGCAGGTCAGGACTAGCTCTCGTGACGCTTACTGAGAATGATCTGAAAGCTTTTTTAGTTTCTAAAATTACTTTGGACTCAAGTAGCTTTCTTTTTTATCATTAGCATTGCTCTGACCATATATAATGGAAATCTTAGCAACAAGCTGGTTCTGTGCTCAATGTTACCAGCTCCTGCAGAACAACTGCTGGCTGAGCTGGTTGCTTGGTCCGACGCCCTGGGTACAGGCGCTTGCGGGGCCAGTGCACAAGACTGAGGCACCGCCTTAGCAGCCTAGACGAGGCCAGTTGGCAAAGAAGAAAGTACAGAGGATGGGGACATACCACAAGCGCCAGGCGCCGTGCGCCTTTGCATGCTCTATCTGAATTATAGCCCCCAGCTCTGAAAGAGTAGTGTGTTCAAGGCCACACATGTGTCCAGCCTGCACTGTGGATATAGATTTGTGTTCACCTATGTCTTCCTCATCCCCAAATAGCCAACTCCCAGCCATGAATCCTCAGTGACAACACACCAAAAGGACTTTATCTTAATTAAGGTCCTGGCCTCACAACATGAAAAAATCATATAGCATTAAAATGACTCCTTAAGAAAAAGAAACTAGATCAAATTTTATGATGATGATATGCACATTTAGAACATCAGATAACTCCAGTTAGAAATCCATTTCTACCAGGACCTGGCATGATTTGAATGTTGTTCACCTTGTGAAAACTCCTTTCATGGACTGGGAGTGCTGGAGACTTTAAGAGGCCTTTGGGGGTCCCCAGGGATCTGCCTCATGGGTGGATCAATGTCTTTCCCCAGGGACTGAGTTGCTTCTCTCCAGATCTGGTTAGGTCTCAAGGGACTGGCTTAGTTACGGAGAACAGGTTGTCTTAAAGCAAATACAACTTTCCCAGTTTGCCCTCCATTGTTCTGTTGTACGTCTGCTCTTCCCCGCCTGCCTGCTCTCCACCATGGGTGACACAGCCAGATGCTGGCATTCACTGTGCTGTTTCAAATCTGCAGCTACCAGAGTCATTTCCGTATAAAGCATCCAACATCAGGTATTTTATTAGAGTAATAACACAGACAAACACAGAACATACAACCCTTTTCTAAGATTAGTAAAATAGCATTAAGAAGACTTTATAATTAAGTAATCGGTAACAAGGACCAAATAGCTCAGTGGATTAAGGTGCCCGCAAGCAGGCGCAGGGGCTGGGGGTTCGACCCCTGGGCCTGCCATGCCAGCCCCGCCCCTGGGGCGCACTGAGACAGCGATTGAGACTAGGTGTGGTGGCGCACACCTGTAATCCAAGCTCTTGGGAGGCTGTAAACAGGCAGATTACTACGAGTGCAATCCAGTAGACCCTTAGGGAAGGGTTTAATACCCTGTAGACCCTTCCCTCGAATGAAAAAAAAAATTAGTAACAGCCCCTATACACATCAGGAAACCAGCCTGGAATTAAATGTTGGCACAATTTGCATCCAGAGCCTAGATTATACAGGTCTAAAGTGAGGATCAAAAATGTACAGCCCATGAGCCACCTGGGTGTGTAAACTGTTTATTAGAATATAGCCATGAGGGTTTCTTAGAAGGATGGTTTCCACACTAGCCCAGTGGAGTTGAATAGTTGGGGCAAAGGCCAGACCTTCAAAGCTGAAAATATTAACCAACTCTTCAGGAAACCGTTTCCAGTCCCTGACCAGAAGGGCGGCCAACAACCGGGAAGTTTGGAGGAGGGAGAGAGTCCCTCAGGAGCAGGAAGCAGCTCTCACAGAACCCCACTTATGCAGCACCTGTGGGAAGTAGCGAGTCTCTTTCCACCAGAGGTGTCCAGGCTGCTCTCAGATGAAAGCTAAGCTCTTGGGGGAGGGGGACGCGTGCACCGCTAAACAGCCACTCCCATCGCTTCCGGGATCCCTCACCATCCCACGCACAGGGGTCCAGATTAAGCTTCTTGAAGAGGCTCACTTGACAGACCAAGAAAAACATCGCCTGTTATAACTAAGAAAAGCTGTAGAGAAAACATGCATTTTCAAAAGGAGAGCCCTGGGTGTCTCCTGGCGGTCAGCTCGCCCATAATTGGCCCTCCTTAGTGGCTCTGCTGGGTGGAAGCTCTGTCTAGTTCTGTGACCAATATAGTTCTTGCCATGCTGTGACTGCTCCGTGGAGATCTGTAAAGATAAATGAATGATGTCTCTTCATCATCCAGATTGCCAGATCTCTCTGCAGTCTTACAGAGAATAAAGGAGCACAGATGATAGGCATTGACCCGGTTATAGTCTCTGAAATCTCTCTGCCGTACTGTTAGGATCTCTTAAAACAAAAACACTGCTTTCTACAGATCTGGCTGGGCTAACTAATAAAGACGCCAAGATTTAAGTTATGAATGATTCATCACCGTTTCTCATTTTCAACCTTTTTTGGGGGGTGGTACTGGGCATCGAACTCAGGACCTTGTGCTTGCCAGGCAGGCGCTTATGCTGCTGGGTTATCTCCCTGGCCCTTAATCTTTTGCAATATATAAAATACATTATGCTTTTATAATATAATGCAGAGTTTGGAAGTTTCCAATTAGAATGTTTGACATGTCTGCTACGTCTTAGTTAGGGAGCCCCACGAGATGGATCTGAGCTCCGTTTCTTGGCCAGAGGAGCACACTGCAATTCTCAGGCCAGTTCTTTCTTTGATCAGTCTGGCAGTGTGATTGGCTGGGTTTGCAGGTAGCAGAGAAGCACTCAGTAAAACGTTTGTTTTGATGGTATTGGCTTCCACCTAATATCAGCAGGAGGCAACGCCACTTGGTCAAAGTCTGCTTTGCAGTGACATCAAAGGCACAGAGCTTAATGTGGCCGGCCGAGAAGATTGTAATCCAACAACATTTGTAGCTTTGGGTCACAGCCAGGGACAGGCAGGCTGAGCATTCTGGCCCCTGCTCTAGATTCGATCCACTTAGGCAGAGTCCTGCGATGGATCCTTTGGCCAGCATGACTCCGGCAGAGAAAGGAGGTAAAGGGAGTCAGAGCTTGGCATCTCAGGATGGGACTGAGGTGAAGTCGGAGCAGGAGGCCTCCTGACATTCAATCTCAAAGTGCTGGCTGACCATGGAAACCAGGCTTAAAAAGAAGCAGTAGCCAAGTTATTAAAAATCTTGCCATTTTTAATCTTTCACATAAGGAATGTTGGCTTTGTTTTTAAAGAATGGGGGAGTGAAAAGTCAAAGGGGCTTTTGATTTTCTTTTTTAATTTTCAAGTTCCAGAACCAGCTGGAAAACTTTCCAACACACACCCATTCAAGGCTGCTGGATGTATAGAGTTAATTGAATTGATAAAACACAAGCAAATGGTCCTAGAAAAAAAAAATTAAACATTACTGTGGCAGAAGTCACTGTGGAAATCTCAAGATAGATCACTGCATTGTGTAATAGAGAAACTCAAAAGAATAAAACTATCATCTCAACTTAGTTTCAGAGCCGCTCTGCCCCCTCATCCTGCTCTTATGTCTTCCTAGTGGGGACCCTTGCAAGTTTGTCTCTGCCACAGGGCCTGCTACAGTGCGGAAGTCCGGGGTGTCTACAGCCTCTGCCTGCTAAGCAACAAGAGTGCAGCCCCCATATTCCAGCATTCCTGGCACCTGCCCAGGCACCTGGCACACAGTAGGCACTCCAACCTTTAAGTGGCTTAAGGCATATCAAATGTGTAAGCTTGTTGCTATGGTTTGGATGAGGGCCCCACCAAAGCCTCTTGTGTTAAAAACCTGATCAGCAGCTTGGGAAGTGGCAGAACTTGTACTGAGAGGAGATCATGTGTTCTAGTCGCTTTCCCAGGTGCTGGGACAGAATACCTTACACCCAGAACCTGGGGGGAAGCGACTTTATTGGGGCTCATGTTTTAGCCCTGGCTTCATGGCAGGAGACAAGGCAAAGGTGAGCTGCTCAGGGTATGGCTAACCGGAAGTGGAGAGACAAAACGGAGGAGCTGGGGAGGAAGCTACATCCTTCCAGGCCCTCCACTTCTGATCAGACCACATCTCATACTCCATCAGCTATAAGCCCCCGGAATCCAGTCACCTTCCAAAATCCCCATCTATGGGTCAGGAGGTTCTTGGGGGCCAGCTAGATAGGAATCATGACTGTAGTTCACTACCGATATACACTGCAGAGGGAGAGTGGGACCCTCCTGGCGGCCTCTTCCACTCTTACATCCTGCCCACCACGAAGAGAACAGGCTGTTCTGCGCATGCTCCCTGATGACATGCTGCCTCATCAGAGCCAGAAACCTGAACTAGGCCCTCTGCCACTGTAAGCCAAAATACACCTTTCTATTCATTTAAATTGTTTTATATTTTCTTACAGTAATGAAAAGTTGATCTACATACTAGTACACTTAACTGCTTTAGTGTTTAAGTCAGTATACAGATATCTTTGGCAGTGAGCAAAAGCACACTCCACACAGGTGATAGCCTCTGTAAGGCTCCCAGTCTCACACGTTTTGTCCTTTGTCATGATCTGTGACTTCCGTCCTGCTAGTTCTATCATCTGGGCGTACAACCTCTGCCTCTGTAAGTCCTACCCACTCTTGAAAACAGTAGTTCTCTAAATCTGCTCCTGAGACAAGGCACAGTGGTGCCCACCTGAATCCCAGCCCTTGGGAGGCTGGACAGAGGATCACAAGTTTGAACCCAGAATAGGCTGCTCAGTAAGACCCGGCCTTAAAATAAAAGAGGCCTGAAGGTGCAGCTAGTGGCAGAGCACCACTGAGTTCAATCCCTAAAACTGCATAAAACAAAAAATCTGGTCCTTGAACCACCTGATTAAAAATCCTCTACTGTGCTTCTTAAAATGCAGATTCCTCAGGCCTAGGTCAAGTATATGGGGGTCAGTCTCAGGCAGCAAAGCCCAGAATCATGCTTTCAGAACAAGTTCCTTAATTTTTTTCTGATGCTCAGCATCAACTAGTCATACTTAAAGAATGCCTATTCAATCCCCAGTACCGTTTTCAACCCCAGGTACCGGGGGAAAAAAAAAGAATGTCTAATGTCCAGTCAAACCTGGAAGTGACACTTTACAACGAATCAACCAGACCGCATCCTCACCGACCCTGGGAGGTATGACACATAACCACTAGCAGAAGACTCCTGCCCTGCACACACAGTGACATAAGGCAGGGTGTAGGCTCACCCTCAGAGAGGAAGGCCAGAGATCTGGACTTAGAAGCAGGTATGGGGCCCACTGGCTCCTACAACAACAGGCCAGGGCTTGCTTGGCAACTTATTATAACCTGTAACTTGATTCTTTGTTTCTCCTTTGTCTTGTTCTGAAAGTAAACTAAGACAACTTATAAAAATGAAATCTTGGGGCCAGGGAGATGGCTCAGTAGAATAAGCGCTTCC
>NDGN011375279.1:0-14413 GCA_002564285.1 Tympanoctomys barrerae
ATTCCAATAACGTAACTTTGGGATTACAAATATTGGCTTCTTGGACCAAGACGAGAACCTGGAGGTGTCTCCTACATAGCTAATGGAAGAGGCTGTGTGAATGGTTTTTGAATGAATGAATGAGCTCCCTCTACCTAATGAGCAGACTAGCCAAACCTCAGAAAGAGTCAGGGATGCCTTGAGTTTTTGCATGGGGAACTTGGTCAGGGGTCTCTGTGCCAGGAGGAAGGAAAGGATTGAAATCAGCTAGCAGCTGTAGCCCTAAGCAGGAAGTTCAGGGCTCTCTCCACTTTGGTGAAATGCAGGGAGTGCTGAGACTATGGGAGGCCCTGGTCCTGGAGGGACCTTCAGGGCTCCCCCTGCAGTACAGGGCATGTCTGTAGTGGAGGGCAGCAAGGAGCATCTGTCTTCTCCCACATCACAGCTGTCCTCTCCAACTACTCTGGCTATTTTGGAAACATTTGGCCTCTTTGTCTTGATTTCTTCCCTGGTTGCCCCTGCTCCAAACTCTCAGGCCAGCCAGAGGTTACTGCAGGCAGGGTCTGAGCATCTTCCCACACCAAGGACCACCCATAAGCCCCAGCCCTGGTACCTCCAAAGACGTGTGGTCACTGCCAATGTAGCGGGGGATGAAGCTGCCTTTCCGAACAATGGTTGCGTACAGCTGCGTGTTGGCAGTGGCTTTGTTGCCAATCTCAGACTGGATGGGATAGGGACAGTGTGGGGGAAGAAGACGCACAAGAAAGGGCATGTCTGAGGGACAGAGCTTGCCTATAAATCCAGCCCTCTGCAGCCATCACTTGGCATTGCTCCACCGGGGCTCTGAATGATAATTAAAGCTCATGGTTCCCATGAGCCCTTCCAAGGAGATCAATACAATAAATCTCCCTTTTCCATCTGAATATTTCATCACCCTTTCAAGGGCCACCCAGGCCTGTTGTCTGGGTGAAGAGGTGATAACAAGGATAGGTTGTTAAGGGACAGAGGGGTGGGGCCTGGCAGATGCTCCCAGAACTGCAGTCTCTATGCATCACACATCTCCAGGCCTTTATTTCCTGCCTGTACCCGGGGCCTCTTCCTAGAGCCTTGGGGTCCCTTGTGTCCTAGGGGAATTAGAAGCCCCTGGGGCTATGGTCTGAGAGTTGCTCAATGGGAAGGTCAGTGCTGCAACCTGGAAGCGGGGGTGGTGAGGAGGAAATGACTGGAACTGAGCCACTCCTATAAGCTAGGACCTCTCTGTAGAACCCTCCAGATGACCTGGCCAGGGGGACCCTGTGGCACCTTTGCTGGTGAGAGATGGGGGCCTGGCACTAAGTGGCCCCCCTTGAGCATGCAGCTGGTGAGTGGCAGGCATGGGACAGGAACCCAGAGAATTTTCTCTTATAGTTTTTTACTCCAGAAAACTCCAGGGGTCTGCAGTTCCTGAGTGGGGAGGGGACACAGGTGTTGCTACTCATGTGTAGCACATAGTAGGTGCTCAATTAGTGCTTGAGCAGTGAGAGGCTGAGACTTCTTCTTCGCCAATGAGTGCTCAGCAGGGAACAGAGGAACTAACCTGGGTTAAGGACCCAGAGGCTATCTGCTCCAGTGGGAGCTGTCCCTGAGAGCTGCATCCCAGGGTCTTCTTCCTGCTAACATGGAAGGTGGTGGTGGCACAGAAAGAGCTGGAGCGGGGGCCAGCATGACCTGGGCTTACCATCAGCTGCCACTCAGAGGGCTCTCCCCCAGAGCAGCAGTCCCATGAATCAAATGTGATTGATGTTGAGGATTAGGGATGTGTGTGAAGCATGTAGCTCAGGCCTGGAACACAGTACAGACTTTGAAAATACTCTTTAATTGGTGTATTTATTCAATGTGTTTTATGTAAATTGGGTTGCTTTATGAAGATGAATGGGGAAAATTCCAAATTCCTTTCTGTTTTGTATTGTTTTTATGAGACAAGGTTTCACTGTGTAGTTCAGGATGGTGTTGAACACAGTATGTAGCCCACGCTCACCTCAAACTCACTGTGATTCTCTGGGCTTAGCTTCCTCGAGTGCTGGGATTATAAGTGTGCACCACCACACCCAGTATAGAGAATTCCAAATTCCTGCAAACATCATTCCTATCAGAGACTATGAATCCTATGTAATTCTGGACATGTCTGGCTATGGGGTAGGTATGGGTTGACAAACTTGCTCTTGGATAATGGGTGTGTGTGTGTGTGTGTGTGTGTGTGTGTGTGTATCAAAGTGCTCCTTACTAGTACTTCCATTTGACCAGAGATTATGCCCAAACCCAGGGCTTTGACTCACCTTCCCCAGCTCGAAGTGATAGGGGTGGAAGACACGCAAGTACTTGACAGGAATCTTGTAAGACAAGAGCTCCTCTTTCTTTTTGTCATCCACCACCTGGAGGACCACATCTGGAAAGAGGAAAGGAACAGAGGGTTAGGAAAGGCATCTTCTCTCCCAGCAAGTAGAGGCAGTGAGAGGTGAGAGGTGTTGCTGAGCACAGGGGCACAGGCCACTGCATGGACACACATCTGCACTGCAAGGCTCTGTGTTAGGTGCCATTAGGACCCCAAATGTGTTTTTCTTCCAAAGACAAGAAACTCCCAGCTCTGAGGTGCAACACAGAGCTGAGCCCTGACCCCAGAGGCAATAAGCACATATGCACCCAGATACAGAAGCGAACAGGGACAGGTCCCTCCTGTTAGCCAAAAACACTCCTTCTAGCTTCTCAGTCAGGATTATCTTCCCATGTTACAGTTGGGAAGGTAGAGGCTCAGTTAGGAAAAGGGATCTGCCCAAGAAATCCTCCAATGCAGCTGTCAGCCAAGGTTTACTCCAAAACTAGCCTCAATGCCAGGGATAACTTTCCCAAAAGACCACCTTTTGCCATCCAATGGCATGAACATTAAGGTGAACTCCAATGTCCTGGACATAATCATGTAGTCCCACTTAGTGAGCACCTGCTCTGTGTCAGCCATGAGGATGGCACTCTTTAGCCATACCCACTAGAGTGGGTGCCACCATCTCTGTTTGTGCGACATAGGCAGGGAGCACAGAGGAATTATAAAACTGGGCTAACACCACACTGCTAAGAAATGGATGATGAGAGAGACCAAGTTTGGTTGCCTTTGAGGCAACTTTCTATTGTTGAAAAATCTAATTTGAGAAGGACGAGACAGAGAAGAAAAGGAAAGATGGATAGAGGACGGTGGGAGGTGGGAGAAGGAGGAAAAAGATCTAGAAGATGGGGAGGGAGGGTGGGGAAGGGAGCTTGTGCCTGCAGAAGACCCTTGGGAGTCCCTCCTCTGCAGAGGACCAAGTTTTCAGCACCACGGACAGCAGCTGACCCAGAGGCCAGCTGACCTAAAGAAGCCTAGGGCTGACCGCAAGCCTGGCAGCAGCTGGGCACCTTAGAGCTGAGGAGCTGTTTGGAGGCACGGGTGGAGAAGGAAGTGGGGGGACTTTACTAACATTCTTCCTCTCTTGTCTCCCTACAGCCACCCTGAACTCACAGAGAGGGAAAGATACTTGCCAAGATCCAGCTATGGGGTCCATGCTCAAAGGGAAGAGCAGAAAGGGACACCGAAAGGTCTTGAGATTGACTTTTATTTAATTTTTTTTTCAGTACTGGGGGTTGAACTCAGGATCCTGCACTTGCCAGGCAAGTGCTTATTTTATTGAGCTCTCTCCCCAGGCCTGAGATTGACTTTTAGAAAGTAGAGTAAGGCAAAAGATTTGAATTATGGGGCCCAGTGAGATAGCTCAGCAGACTAAAGCACCTGCTTAAGCAAGCTTAGGCAAATGCACTGAGGTTAGATTCCCGGTTCCACATGCTGCACCATCCTTGCCCCCAGGGCAGGCTGAGCTGGCCAGAGTCAGGGCATAGTGGTGCATGCCTGTAATTCCAGTGGTGGGGAGGTTGAAAGCAGGAGGATCACTATGAGTCTGAGCTGTGTAATGAGACCCAGTGATAACCAAATACATTTTTTTTAAAAAAATTGTATTATTCAGACCTGGGCTCTAAGATTAAGACTAATGTGTTCTGTGACACTTAACTCTCTGAACTTCATGTACCTGCTTTGCAAAATGTTAATACTTTAAGCAAACCAACCAAAGAAGAAAGAAACTCTGTCTCCCTCCTAGGATTGCTGTGGGAGGAGAGTGAGTTTGAAGCTATTCAATTCTGTGAAACACTACTGTGTCCGTCACTGTTTCCCTCTTTGTTACTAATCCGCAGCTCTTGGTACACTCAGCCAACACTGAGCAGACACAAGAAAACCAGCTGGGGTCCTGTGCTCCTGGCCATGGCTCCAGTAGCTATGAGGCTGCAGCCGTGCAGATCCACTCACCATGGGCCCAGGCCAAATGTGATTGGGATTTGCTGAGGCCAACAGGAGGACACTGCCTCGTGTTCCCCCCACCCCCAGCAATGAGCTGTAACGGGGGAGGGGGGATGTTGGCCATCCCTCCTGCTCCTGTCTGCACACTGCACACACGCTTCATCAGCTTCCTCTCTGGGCACTGTGCCCTTCCGGCCCCCTGCTTCTCCCTTTGTGCAGCCAACAAGCCATTTCTGCTGCCTCCTGCTTTGGCCCTGACCCAGGGTCTGCAGCCCCCCTTTGCTTTTCATTAACACATCCTCATGCTACTTCCCACCTTCCCCCGCCTCTTGGTCTGGCCACCCCTCACCTCCCACCCCCTGCACAGACATCACCACAGCAACTGGTTCCCACAAACTACTCAGATCTGCAGAAGTGTTTGCCAATTCCCCCGGCCTGCCCATGCGGCCTCCCAGTGCTCCCACCTCTCCCACAGTTGTCAGGTCTTCTCTGTGCTGCACAGATGGGCCCCTGGAGCTACTGACTTCATCCCAGCCTTTTCTCCTCACCCCAGATGTCTACAGCCCAGGCTAAGGTCCACCCCAGGTCTGCCCCAGCCCCTAACTTCCTACACACACACACACTCACACACACAGGCAATGCCACACGCACATCACCATCCAGATATGGTGCACCATGCTGTCATGGTTTGGGATTCTTGCAAGGGGAACAGTATAATACAGAACACATATTATAATGATATTTCATAATGAATTACCCAAGAATCATACACAAGAAGTGCAGGAAATCTATCCACACATAAAAACACTAAAGGCTCCAGCTGAGGGCCTAGATCCTAATACCCTGCATGAGTCCAGATGAAAACCTAGAGCTCATAACAGTGCCTCTCACAAGTCCAACTGGAGGCCTAGAGCCTACAACAAAGTCTCATGCAGGTCTACTTTGCAGACCTTGCTGGAAAGATCCAGAGGGCAGTCTGGATCTAGGATGTCTGTTCCAGTGGAATGAAGGACTTGTAATACAGGCTGAGGGAGCTGAACTGGAGCTAGAAAGCAATGCTCAAGGTAAGCACCGGAGCTCCCCCAAAGGTACCCCAGCTATCCACAGCAACGGTGAGGTCCCGAGCTCCTCCAGTGATGTATAAAGCTGAGTTCCCATCAGGAAAGCCAACATGACAAGCTTTTCCAAGAGGCTGGGCAGTGCACCATCTTCCCCTCTGGAGCCTGGAAATCATGATCAGGATGAGGAAGAAGCTCCCCCAAAGTTCATGAGGAAAGCCAGCATGACAAGGCCCTCCAGCAGAACAGCCCAAGGGAACTAGCAGCTCGCAACAGCTCAAACAGCACCCCTAACAGCATTCTGGCAGCTTCTCCGTTCTGCCTTTATCCTGCTGGCAATAATCTTCAGGTGGGCCTCCTGCACCCAGCACCATGCTAGTTTAATTCAGCTGGGTATAATAAGTTGACTACCAGTTAGAAATCCACTACACATGCACACACAGCTGCAGCCAGACACACCAATGCACACATACAAGACACACAGACATATGTGCCTATTGGCACAGAGAAAGCATGCACTCACACATATACAGTAATGTTTACACGAACTAGCATGCAGGCATTCACACACACACACACACACACAAACACACGCGCACGCGCACACACACACACACACACACACACAGAGCAGCCGCCCTATGAAATCCTATGTCAATCTGTCCTCCTTATTGGTATTTTCTCAAACTATCTCCACAGCCCCACCTTTACAGCCAGGAAAACCAATTCTCTGCTTTGACCCAGAACTGGACTCTTCCTCTTTATAGAGCTCTCCCTCCTCCCCTTCCTCTCCCTCTCAGTTTCTAGCAGTTGGTTTGCTCTTTGTGAAGGGAACAATGGGTTCTGTTCCTACAAGATTCCAGAGAGAAAGGAGAAGCCTGTCCCTTCTGGGAGCACACCTGTAGGAAGACAGCCGAGGGAGTTCTCACTTGATGAGACCAGGGACCTGCCTACACTCCTGGTTTGGGCTACCAGCACCAGAGGTAGTGCCCTATAACTGCCTGGCTCCAGCCAGGCAGTCCTCCTGGGTGCCAGCCTCTTCTCTCCCCTGAGAGTGGGCATCAGGGGACCCACGGTGTGGAACACAGTTGTGTGCATCCAGAAGGCTCTTAGAGGCTCCTTCTGAAACTCCAGAGGTCTAAGCAAGGCTTCCAGGGAAATCAAGAAAACCACAGCTGTGCATGGTGGTGCATGTCTACTAGGAGGCTGAGGCTAGAAGACCGAAAGTTCAAGGCCAGCCTGGGCAATTTGTGGACACTGTATTTAAAAATTTAAAAAATTGTAAAAGGTGTGTTTCATCCCCATTACTGAAACAAAACAGGACAACCCACTAAGACTCAAATGGAAGCAACTAGAACCCTGGACTGCTGGTGAGAAGACACAGTGCTGAGTCCTGGGCCTTCTGCTTTCTGAGAACTTGTTCCTCAGCCAGTTATCAAATTCCCAGAAGCAGAGTCCTCCTGTATGCAATGGGAGCAGCGTGGCTCCTCCAGGGAGGAGGTGATACCAATGACAAATGTAGGGGACATGCCAGGAAGCCATTTCAGGGGAGAGGGCCATAATAACAACCATGAAAATAATAACATTGGCCATAAAACCAGATAAGCATGCATTGTCTGGCAAATTCATTTATGTGGAACAAGTCATTTTTGGAGCAGGCGGAGACATGAGGCGTGACGGGATTATGATTTGTTTTTTGAGTGCTTTTAACTGTATGGGGGGTGGGGTAAGGGCTGTTCAGGTGGCTTCCAGCTGAGCAGAGAGGAGGCTGCTAGTGCCTTGCAGCACCTCGTGCCCACACCCCAGCCCCCAACCCAAGCCTCACCTCGTTGCCCCACCTCCTCCACAGGGATCTCCACTTGCACTGTGTCTCCCCAGATAGGGTTTCGGGTGGGCTCTGAAGTCACAGAGGTGACTGTCTTGGAGCTCTCCTTGTTGTCTTCCTCAGATGTGGTTTTCCTAGGGAGAGAGAAGTAGGTGGAGTGTAAAGAGGACTCTTTCCTACTCCACCATCCATAAATCTGAGTGACACTCATGTCATCCCTGACTCAGGAGACACCAGGCCTCTCCCCTCATCTGTCCTGCCTGGCTGGTGACCACACTGTCTTGCTGGCCACAGCTGAGGTTTTGTTGGCCCAGGTCCAGGGTGGGGGTGGGTAGATGCCATATCTGTCTGACACTCTGCCCCTCACTGGGGCAGAGTGAGGGGCTCCCAGCAGAGGCCTGTATGTGTGGGCCTCCTCCTGACCTGGCCCCTCCTCCAGGCTTGGTGTCTGGGAAGAAGCTTCAGACAGTGCGGATGAATGAGTTTGTGATGCCCACCCAGCTGGCTGTCCAGGCCTCTTGGTCCTCAATTTCCTAAGCATCCAGCCCAGCTACTCCAACTGGGCCCCTTTCCGTGAAGCACACTGTTCTCCTGAGGTGTTCACCAGGTGCTAGGCCCCTGACTGGGCACTCATAGCTGGGCACAAGGGCAGAAGTGAGTGAGTGAGTGAGTGCTCACGGGTGAGATGGGAGCCTGGCCCTCAGCACCCCTGTACAGCCTGCATGAACCTGGTGTATGTGTCCCCAAATCCAGAGCCACCAGGCAACTCAGTGCAAACTAATACTGCTCATGGTGCAGGATATCCTACTGGGCTACAAGCGGTGCTGCCACCTAACCTAGAGTCAGTCATCCTGGCGCACTGGCAAAGGAGCTGTACATGCATGGTGACCAGGTGCAAGGCAGGGACAGCAGCTCCACTAGCCTTTACCCGAACCCAAAAGCCCCCAAATGAGTGTAGTATGGACCAGCCAGCTTGGAAACCCAGTGCAATCTTTCCAGTGCTTCAGCTATACCAGCCTGCACCCTTCCCTTTCAGCCCAGCAGTGCCCTCCTCTGGAATGTCCTGGGCCTCATCACTGCCTCTGACTCCTGTAGCCTGGCTCCTAACCAGTTTTTGGAGAGTTTCATCGCTAAGCTCTGGGGGTCCAAGTAGATCCTCTTCTCTGCTTTGACTGAAGAGCCTGTACTATATGATGAGTCTATTGGCATCCTGCAGCCATAGTGCCTGGGTGCCAAGTCCTGCTCTGCCGCTACCAGCTGTTTGACTCTAGGCAAGGCGCATAGCCTCCCTGGGCATTGGTTCCTTTATATGGAATGTGAGGTGGTCATGGTACCCATCCTGCTGGGTTGTGGTGGGAATGAAATGAACACGTAGTGGCTGGCACATCAGTAAGCACAGGCGATGCTACTAATAATTACTATTAACTTGTGAGTATAAATGAATCCCTTGTTATTGGCCCATCGTCTGAAGATCTTGGCCTCAGTAGCCCTTCCATGGCTGGCCCCTTTGCTCCTGGCCTGGTTTCTTTCTAGGATGACCCCCAATTCTGGGTCTGAAATGGGGGTCTCCAGCTGCCATGGCTGAGGTGTGGAGCAGGGGCTCTGGAGTTAGAGGCTGATTTTTCACCTCCCAGCACCTGGCCTCCCAGCTGAGCCTCAGCGCCTTCGCTGTAGGAGGCTGGTTGTGGGCATCATCACAAGAGAAGAAAGCCTGTGGTGCCTAGGGAGTGGGAGTGCCTCTGTGTGATCTCCCTGGGTGGTACAAGTCAAGTGGGGCTTTCCCCAAAAGGAAGAAGGCAAGCGCTGAGGGGCTAGGGTTGAAAAGGTGCATGTCCTAGAGAGCCTGAGTCCCTGGGCCCATGTCCTTCAAGCCCTGCAGACCTGAGAGTGCTCCTGACACCTGAAGATGGCCATCTGGGCTGGTGGTAGGGGCTGTGAGCCTGGAGAGGGGGCCACATGAGACCCAGCAGGGCACTGGGGCCCAGCCCCACCATCTGTCCCCCCCCCCCCCACTTCTTGGTTCTGTGACCTTGAATATAGGTGCAATACACCCTCCTCATGCTAGCCAGAGCCTCCTGCCAGACCCACCACTCTGTCCTCATGGTGGCAGTGCACCATGGTGGTGTCTTGGCCTCACTGCCAGGGACCTGTATGTGGCGGCAGCAGACAGGTGGAAGTGCCAGGAACGTAAGGAGGAAGGCAGCCATCTATGCCCGAAATGCCCCCAAACCCACTCCTATGTGGGCTCATTTTGGTGGGATCTTTCTTTGTTTTTTTGTGGTTTTTTTTGTAGAACTGGGGATTGAACTCAGACCCTTGCACTTGCCAGGGTAGTGCTTATTCCACTGAGCCAACTCCCTGGCCCCTTGGTGGGATCTTCAAGCGGCTCTGTGTGCCCAGAGAAGACAGTACCCAAGGTGTGAAGCCACAGCCCTGCAGGGGCAGGATTCAGGCTGGACCCTGAATAGGACTTGCCAGCCTACCTCTGCCTTCCTGATGTCTGTGCCCCGTCCCCTCCCCTTCTCCATATGACTCTGTGGGGGGGGGCTGGCATGGGATGAATTCCAGGTGCCAAGAGAGGGGAAGAGCTATGTGCCCAGACCAAGGACTAATTCCCTCAGGCCTATGAAGAGTTAAGTCTCCTCATTCCTGGCCCTGATGCTCAGAGGTCTGCTTGGCCGGGTGAGGGAGCTGGAGCTGGGTGGAAGGGGGAGGCTCCAGGGACGGGAGGCTTTTAGCAGGTGGAGGAAGCTGTCAGGGCAAAGGCTTTTCCTGGCACTGCAGACTCCTCTCCTGGATGCGATTCCAGCAGAGAGCAAGGGGGCCTTTGATCACTCATGGAATAGGCAGGGGACCTGGCCAGTCCCCTCCCCCACCAGCTGGGAATAGGGCTGAGTTCTATCCCCCCAGGGCATGTCCAAGACCTCATCCCTGCAGATTGTCTGCAAGGACAGAGAGGCCCCATCCCTGCCCCCAAAGCTCTGTCCTGGCTTTGCAGCCTGGCGCCAGGCAGACAGGGGCAGGAGGTGCTGACGATGGTGCCTGCTGTCTCAGGGCTCAGACTTAATCCAGCTGCAGCAGGCTGGGACTGAGTGTGGCGTCAGAGGTAGAGGGTGTGTATCCTGGGCCCCAGCTGCTGGCTGGGGAGAGTGTAACCCAAGGGCTGGGGTGTGTGTGTGTGTGTGTGTGTGTGTGTGTGTGTGTGTGTGTGTGACAAATGCCAGGCCCAAGCCTCTAGTTCCTGGGGCAGCACCCCAGCAGGGGAGAAGGGCCAGGTGCAAGGGCAGCTGGGAGGGAGTGGGAAGGAAAAGAACTCAACTTTGCTTCCACACACACAGTCGCAGTCACGGCTGAGAGAAAGTGGGTTGTCTGGTTCCCTGTGGCTATGGCTGAGAGTGGAGAGGAGTGGAGAAAAAGCACAGGATACTGATGGAGCCTGCAGAGGGTTCTGGGCCACATCAGACACTGTGCAGCCTTTCGGCCCTTTACACCTGAGTCTGCCCCCACCTACCCCATAGATTCCCTTGGCTTCCCCCTCTTCTCAGCCCATCAAAGCACAAATGACAGTCAAGGTCTTCCCTCCAAAGCAGAGCTTTGGAAGCCCAGGAGACAGGCGACCTAATTTATGCTGGGTGCCAATCTCAGGAAAGGCTCTAAGAAGCCAACAGGAAGGGAAGGGTCACAATCCAAGTTTGCTCTGGCTACAGGGTCCTAGTGGGGAGGCTCCCAGGAGAATGGGAAAGACCAAGGGAATTTCCCAGAAGCCCCTGGGTAGGAAGCAGCCAGACAGGTACTGAGCCAGATGACAAAGGCATACCCTTTGGTGGATGGGCAAAAGACATGGGCTCTTGTGTCCCTTTGATGTGGTTTGCCATGGCCCAGCAACTTGGAAGAACAGGTTCAGGCTGAGTCCTTTTGATATAGAGGAATGAAATTCCCAACCTGAAAGTCATCTGGTTGAGTTTGTATTCCCTAAAACCGAAGAATTAATTTTAGGAACAAATGGAGATTAAGAGCAGAATATTTGTTGGACAAAAGAAAGCTTCTGTCCCAGAGAAGGACACAAGTGGGACCTGAGCTGGTTGTTCAAGAAGCTGTCTCTTGCAGGGATTTTTATACAGTAAAACCATGTGGTGAGGTGGGTCTAAGGTGGAGAACATGGAAACTTGCTTAGGTGAGCATGAAGTGGGACAAAACTATGGTCAACCAATAAGATTAGGCACCATTGCTCAGGTAAAATTGATTAAACCCAGGACCTAAGGGGGAAGCAAGTCACATAGCAAGCGAGCATGAATATAGAACAGGACTTTATCCAGTATCTGGTAGCAATTGGATTAGGGACTCTTCCTGGCTTCCTCAAGGTGATGATCAATCCCGGATGCTTATCTTTAGGGAAATAAGCATTTATTTGATCTTTGGTCTTTAGGTCTTGCCCACAGCAGGGGCATCCATCTCTCTTACAGTTGCAAGGAACTTTTTTTTTTTTTTTTTTTTTTTTTTTTTTTTGGCAGTACTGGGGATTGAACTCAGGACCTTGTGCTTGCCAGGCAGGTGCTTATGCCTCTGAGCTATCTCCCCAGCCCAGTTGCAAGGTATCTTGTCTTCCGTGCTATCTCCTTTGAGGGCCTAGCCCAGTCTTACTGCCTATAATATTTCTATCTAATTCAGCAGCCTACAACACTTTGAGCAAGCTATCCTGAGAAGGCCAGGCTGTTTCCCTCTTTCACATTCTCTGTGCCTGGCTCTGAACAACAACAGCCTCCCCTCCAGAGTCCGTGAGGAGCCGGGCTCCCTCCTTGGAAGACACCCAAAACCTAGTGACCTCTTGCCTGATCCAAGAGCCCGGCCTTAGGCATCAGGGACAGGAATTGGGGAGGGGGCCTCTGCAGAGGGCCATCAAAGTGTGGTCAGAGGCTGAATTCCTATGTCTGAGCCCACCAGGCTGCCTGGGGAGGAAGGGCTCCTGGGAGGAGCCCAGGCTCACAGAGATGTGGAGGACAGAGACTAAGGCTGGGGCAGGCTGGCTCCTGGACAGTCATAATCACAGGAGGGAGGGAAGGAGGGATGGGCTGGCTCATCCAGTTTCTGTGGGCTGCCCTAGCCTGACGAGTTCCTTCCCTAGCCCTCTCCTTTCCATGCCACCTGCAGTGTAGTGGAGGCCAAGTAGACAGGAGGGCGAAGCCTCCCACTCTGTGCTTGGTTAAGCCTCTGGGATGCTGGGCAAGAAGTATGTAGAGGCTGTTCCAACAGGAAAGGGGCTGAGGTCTGAGGCAGGGAAGGCCTTGCCTGGAGCCTTCTTACCCTTCTTCCGTTCCTCCAGATACAGCCTACCATCCAGGCCCCCGCAGCAAGGTCCCAAAGAAGAGTGGCTAATCCCCCTGGGCCTGAGTCTCTGGAGGGCCCACTCATGGCATGAGCTGGGCATTATTCTCAGCAAAGCAGTGGGCTCATCCTGGATTCTACTTATTAACTGCACTCTAATGAACCATCTCTAATTGCTGATGATGCTACAAGCCTGCTGGGGACCTCGATTTATAGACTAACTGACTCAGGACACATGTAAGCTGGGAGATTAGCATCTATGGTCAGCGCAGTCATGTCTTCAGGGGCCAGGACCCCTGCTTGGCAGGACAGTGCTCCACTCTGGAAATAAGAAAGGGCACATTCCAGGGAGTTCTGAGATTCTAAGGATCTCTGAGATTCCAAAGAATTCCTAGTCAAGGCCAAGATCTCTGAAAAACAGGATTGCTTTATCTCTATACACATTGCATCTGGGCGGCCCAAGTGTTCCCAGAGGACCCCTTCATGGGCAGTATGAACCCCTCACCACACCCTCAGTACTCAGGGAGCCAGGTGAGCCAGAGGAGCCCCCCCCCCCAGGTGACCCAGGAGAGAACCCTGCGAAGTGAGACTCAAGGCCCTATATGTTGGGGATTTCTTTTTTTTTTTTTTTAAATCAAATCTGCCTTTTCCTGGAAGGGGCTGGGGCAGGGCAGAGCAGGGCTTTGCCCTGGTCTATTCTGTGTCACAGCTGGTGAAGGTCGCAGAGTAAGAGGAAGGAGGGACCCCTGGGGGGGTCAACTCTGAAGCTCATGGGGTAGTGTGACAGTGTCTTCATAAGACAAGGCCTGGGTGAGACGACATGGAGCTTCTGGTGGTGATGGGTCCTCAGAGGTGTCTGTCACTCTGAACACTGACTATCCCAAATGAGTGACAGAGGAAGGAAAGTGTCTTCTTTCTGCCCTCCAAGGGTTGGCTCCTTGGTCCTCACCTTCCCCATCATGACATGCATAGATTCTCCCATTTCCCGGGCCAGTCATGTTAGTGCTTGGGCTCCTGGATCATGGGTTCAAGACCTGGCTTCTGGCTCTGCTATTACCCACGAAAGGCTCATCCCTTACATATCTTTGAGCTCAGCTCTTCCCTGGCTATGTTGTACTGTGTATCTCACAGGCTCCTCATAGATAGCAGAGCCAGAGGAGGAGATGAGAAATTCAGCTGGGGGAGGCTGAGCCTCCAAGGGACACATGCTGGAAGGTGGGCCTATGGGGTTCAGGAGAGGATTGGACAGGACAGGGCCTTCAGATGTGGGTAGAAGGGAACCCAGAGGAGGGAAATCCAGGGAAAGTAGAGATGCAGAGGACAGGCAGGGGTGGAGCTGGGAGGGACTACACTTCCAGGCCTGGAGAGGAAGAGGAACCCACAGACATTGTCCTGAGGCAGGGGAGCAAATCAGGAGAGGCTGTTCTGGAAGTGAGAAGAAACATCCTCCATCAGGGGACATGCTAGCTGGGTATGCTGCCACATGCCTATTATCCTATCACTTGGCAGGCCGAGGCAGGAGGATTGTGAGCTCAAGACCAGCCCGGACTACATAGTGAGAACTTGTCTCAAAATTTTAGAAAAGAGGAGAAAGAGATATGCTGTTATGGTTTGTATCAAGACTGTATCCCAAGGGCTGGCCAGTAAACTAAGTGGACTAAAGCACCTGTTTAGGTAGGGCAGGGACCAGGGTTCGATCCCAGCATGCCATGCCAGCCCCAACCCTGCGGCACACTGAGATGGTGACTGAGACCAGGTGTGGTGACATGCATCTGTAATCCCAGAACTTGGGAGGCTGAAAACACGAGGATCACTATGAGTCTGATGTGTGTAGTAAGACCCTATAGACCCTGTACTAAATACATAAAAAAAAAA
>NDGN011375283.1:0-12422 GCA_002564285.1 Tympanoctomys barrerae
TCATATTGTCTCCCTAGTGTAAGAATCTGAAACAGTAAATAAGGCCCAAATGGTACAATATATATTGTGAAATGGAAAGAAAATGTTCAAAAGGAAAAGGAAACTTGAATGGGAGAAAGGAGAACAGAATAAAATAGAAAAGAAAAAATACATATATACACACACATACAAGATATTTAAGATAGATATACTACTACTACTATTAGCTCACTGAAAGGATAGGTATATGCCTATATTGCTTGATTAGTTTTTCATGCTTATATTTTACATTCTAAGCATCTACTTTGAAGATAACAGTGCATGATATATTGAACATTGTTACTCTCCTACAATCTAGGTTTGAAATTTGTACAATTGTTTTCGTTGTTTATTTTTTATCTCTTTAAATAAAAAACAAAGGAAAAAAGAAAAAACAAAACATACTAATCATTAGCCACGCTTACTAAATAAAGGAAGAAAAGATCCAAATATATGTGATTAGAATTGAGAAGGGCAAAATCACAACAGACACAAATGAAATCCAGAAGATTACTCTTAACTACTTCAAAAAATGTATTGCAATAAATTACATAATTAAGTAGAAATGGGTAGAATTGTACTTCCATAAAAGTCATCAAAAATTAACGAAGAAAATAAAAAAGACCTGAATAAACTAAAAAGAGGCAATAAAATTGAAGCAGTAAGTAAAGATCTACCAATTAGTAAGGCTCAGGACCCAAAAGATTCACCACTGAATTCTAAAAGAATTTTAGGGAAGTTCTAACACCAATACTATGTTCTTCAAGCTCTTCATTGAAATTGAAAGACAAGGAGAACTCCAAACTTATTTCTGGAAGCTACCATAACTATAATTCCAAACCTAAATAAGAATTTAACTAAAAAGAAAACTACAGGTCTATTACTTTAGTGAACAGGAACGCAAAAATTCTCAATCAGATACTAGCAAAAAGAATGTAGAGCTTATCACAAAAAGATCTCATTAATTATCTAATATATATATGAAGGTTCTACAGGGTGTTCAGGGTCTCACTACTAGACTGGACTCACAGTGATCTGCCTGTTTACAGCCTCCCAAGAGCTGGGATTACAGGTTCACGCCAACCATGCCCCGTCTCAATTGCAGTCTCAGCATGCCCTGGGGATGGGCTGGCACAGTAGGCTCCAGGATTGAACCTTCGGCCCCTGTCCTTGCTTGGAGGTGCTTTAATCCTCTGAGCTATTTGGCCATCCCTGGAATACATTGTTTGACTAAGTAGGCTTCATCATAGGGATAGAAGATAGCTCATTATACACAAATCAAAAGTGTACTATATTACACAAATAGAAACAAGAACAAAAAAATAGTTAAACCACCTCATTAGGTGCAGAAAAAGTCTCTGAAAAGTTCAACAACTATTCGTTATAAAAATTCCAAAGATAATGACAATAGCCATTTTTGACCAACTACTGGCCAACTTTGTATGAACTGATGAAAATCTAAAGTCTTTCCCTCTAAAATCAAGAACAAGACAGAGATGTCCACTATTACCACTCTTGCTATAGTACTTGAAACATCAATCACAGCAATCAGGGAAAAGAGAGAAATAAAAAACATGTATAGCAAAGAAAGAAACCAAACTCTCCTTGTCTTCAGAATACTTGATCCTTTACATAGAAGACCCACCCCCAGCACAACCAAATAATTCCTGCTGGGTGTGGGGGCTCATGCCTATAATCCCAGCATGCAGGAGGTTTAGGCAAGAGGATTGCTGCAAGTTTGAAGCCAGCCTGCGCTACAAAGTGAGCTGAAAACCAGCCTGAATTGTATAGTAAAATCCTGTCTCAAAAAACAAAAAGATTGCTATAATTAATAACTAAATTCAGAAATGTAGCAAGATACAAAAGCAACACATAAAAATCAGTATAAATCTCCCAATACCACAAATGAAATAACCAAGACAAAAATTAGAAAGTAACACGATTCACAATAGAATCCAGAAAAATTAAATACTTAGTAATAAGAAAATAAAAGACTTTATAATGAAAACCACAGTACTCTAGAAAGGAGAGCAAAGTGATCACATAATCCAAAATATCCCTTTTTCCTGGACAAGAAAAGCCAAAATCAACAAAATGATCATATTTTCAAAACAAATAGATGAAATCCCAGTTAAAATACCAAAAGTATTTCTCACAGGACTAGAGAAAACAATTCTACAATTCATATACAGCCATAAATACTCAATACTAAAGCAATTCTGGGCAATATGAGAAAACCAGGAGTCATGATTATCCCAGATTTCAAGTCATATTACAAATGTTTAGTGATTAAAAAAAGAAAAACAATGTGGTTCTGGCACAAAGATAGACATGTGGGTCAATGGAATAGAACACAGAATGCAAAATCAACCCCAAGCACATGCAGCTACCTATTGCTTGATAAAGGGACAAAAGCACACACTAGTTGAAAGACAGTGTCTTTAAGCAATCGGTGTTGGGAAAGCTGGCTATACACACAGAACAGATTGGAGACAGAACCATATTTCTCTTTGTACTAAACTAAAATCAAAGTGGTTTAAAAATCTAATTATTAAAAGAGAACCAACCTGCTAGAAGATAAATCAGGCCAAATTCTTGTAGTCCTAGGCATAGGAAGAGACTTTCTCAATAGAAACCCTGTCACACAAAAAATATCATCAACAATCAACAAGGGGTATTATATTAAGTTAAAAAATCTCTGCACAGCAAGGGAAACAACTAACATCATGAAGAGACTGATTGCCTACAGAATGGGAAAGAATTTTGAACAGCTAGCCCTCTGAACAGAGGACTAATGTTTAGAAAATATGAAGATTTCACAAACAAAAAAGCAGACACTCTAACATAAAAGACCAAATTAGAAAGTGGGGAATTGAGGTGAATAGACATGTCTCAGAAGAACAAGGAAAAATGGCCAAGGAATATATGTTCAGTATCTCTGGCCATTAGAGAAATGCAAATCAAAGTAACACTGGCTTCCATCTTACCTAGAAAGACTGGCTATCATCAAGAAGTCAAGTAATAGCAAATCCTGGAAGCTGCAGGAGGAAAGCAAACCTTCTGGACTGTTGGTGGGACTGCCAACTAGTGCAAACACTATGGAAATCAGTGTGGAAATTGTTCAGAAAACTAAACATAGAAATTACATTCAACCTACCTATTCCTTCTTGTGTATCTTCCCAAGAATGTTAAAGACATCATTTTATTATTATCATGATTCATACATACCCATGTTTATACCAGCACAATTCATAATAGTTAAATCTTGGAAATGACCTATATGTCTATCTACAGATGAATGGATAGCAAAAGAATGTTATTTATGCACAATAAAGTAACACCCTGCTATAAAAATGATAAATGTGAGGCATTTCTAGGAAAGTGAATGCACCTTGAGATGATGTTAGATGAAATAAATCAGACTCACTAGCTTAAATATCACATAGTTTGTCTTATATGAGATACCTAAAGTATAAATAAATTAAAGAACAAAGTAAATTTTAGATAATAGGAAACAGATAGGTAGATTTTTTTCTTTTTGTAAAAGGGAAAGGGACCAAGAAATAGAGGAAGGCAGGAGGGTGAGGAGAAGAGGAAAAAAATATGAAAATGTGTTGTGTATTCGTACAAACTCCCCATAATAAATGGAATTATTATGTATTGCAAACATGTGCTGATAAAACATCTTTTAAATTACATTTTACATGTTTAAAGCACCTGTGTAGGCAGACACAGGGACGAGGGCTTAATCCTAGGTGTGCCATGCTGGTCAGCCCCACCCCCAGGGCATGCTGAGCCAGTGACTGAGACTGGGTACAGTGGTGCATGCCTGTAATCTCAGCCCTTGGGAGGATGAAAACAGGAGGATCACTATGAGTCTGATCTGTGTAGTAAGACCCTGTTGACCCTGTACTAAATACATACATACATACATACATACATACATGCATACATACATATATAAATAAAATTGTGACCAGCAGATTAAATAAAAATTCTCCTTCCCTGTATGGGAAAGACATTTTATTCTGAACTGTGAGTAAAATAATTTGATAGTTTCATATGGTACAAAAATAATCCCTGCTAAGAGTTCCACATTCCTGAAGGTCAAGACATTCAATTGTGGATAAAAATAAAGATAAAAGACTCTTATACTTCCTCAACAAATGTGTCAAATGCCTCTCTATATACATTAAGGCCTCTAGGCCTGGAGTCAGCCTTGTTCCTCTGGGCAGCAATTATGTGGTGCTTTGCAGGAAACTTCAGCCTGTATCTAAGCCTGCAGCGGGAGCCAGGCCTCCCCGGGCTTCCAGGTTTCACACAATGAGGCCCACAGCTTGCCTCTGTTACATGTGACAGTATGAGGCAGCACACTTTACAGTAGGTAAGACAAGGTAAGCTTAGTGGAATGCTGATGCACACCAAGCTTTCAAGATGCATTAAGAAAGTTCCTAGGGGCGCTGGGGAGATGGCTCAGTAGAATAAGTGCTTCCCTGGCAAGCACAAGGGCCTGGTTCTGCCAAAAAAAACGAAAAAAGAAAAAAGTAAAAGAAAGTTCCTAGGAACAGAGAGCATCAATCAGTATAACTAAGTATTCCTCTTCTACTTTTGGAGAAAGGCTGCTGGTTTAGCCAAAGCGCAAATGTCTGGTGATTCTTTGTCTTCATTTCTGAAATGAGGATACTCCGTCTACACTGCATCCAAGAAGAAAATGTACATCTGGAATGGGAAAAAAAGGGTTCTACTGAAAGTTCTTCTCACAAATGTGCATTTTTAAAGTGTTTCCAGTCATGTGTCCTAGATTTATGTAAAAAGATAAAAGTAACCCTGATTGTTATTTGGGAATACTTGTGAATTTCCACTGCATGTGTTTTGAAATATTCATATTATAAGTCACACTCATTTGTTTCTTCACTTAAATACTTCTAATCATCTTCCAGGAATTGTATACCCTTTCTCCACAGCAAATTTTAGATTATTTAACCACACTGTCCCATGGTAACAGTTTTTTCCTCTTATTACTTTGAGTAATAACAGCAAACACAAGCATGCTGTACAACCAGTCAAATGTGAAAACCATTTTGTGCGTAGCTATCGTGATGCCCCATTGCAGTGGTTACATGAAACTGAACTTTTAAAATATGACTCAAAGTTGGGAGTGAAAATAGGCCAAGATTATCCCAGGATCACAAGTTTAGATGTGGGAAATTTCTCAGACTTTTCTTAAATCAGTACCTCCAGTAGATAGTCAATTAATCAAAAATCAGCTTCTACTTCAAACTTAAGTGACCTAAACTTCTGAACTTGCCTATATTGGACTCCTTTCAACTACATTGGGAAAGGAAATTGTTATATTCATAAAAATATCTTAACGTTTTATATTTTAACTTTTACTATCAATATGTACGACTGTTGGCAATACTATTTGTCACTCAGATTTCTTTTTTTTTTTAATGTGGTAAATATGCCTTAGAACAAAATGAAATCAATTTCCTCACATCTCAATGCCTATGTAACGGTTTTTTACCTCAAACATTCACCAATCACTGATTTTATATTTTTCACATATGTGGAAAATACAAAGGAAAACTTCTTGAAGAAAATTGGAAGTGTCACTCGTTCAACACACTGAATCACAAAGCTAACCAATTTTAATACTGATACAGAAAAGGGCTAACTGCTCTGTATATAAGATCAAACCAGGCACAACACTCCTGATGCCAAAGACTCCGCTGTAATAAGGCTGGTACCCTATCCAGGTCTATGAAGGCGGAAAACAATGTGAAAATGCTTTAAAGGAAAATTTGAAGTCGCCAGATTTGGTTCATGAAATTTAATGAGGAAAGTCATCTCTGTAACATAAAAGTGCAAGGCAAAGCAGCAAGCGCTGCGCGGAGGCTGCAGCGCATCACGCGGAAGACCTAGGTAGCATAATTGATGAGACGGTTCCACTAAACCGGAGGCTTTTCACTGTGTATAAAATAACCCTGTGTTGGAAGAATGTACCAATTAGGACTCTCCTAGCGATGGAGGAAACTCAATACCTGACTTTAGTGATTCAAAGTACAAGTGGATTCTTGCGTCAGCGGTGATGCAGCTGGCTCTTTGGGACTGAATCCAGGGTTTATATTTCAGTGTCTCCTGCGCGCTGTAATAGCACTTAGGTCAATGTAGTCCTCTTGATCTGCTATTGCTTTTATCAGCTATGCTTTTAGGATTATATTTTTAAAGAGGCAGAGTGTTCCCAAGAACTAAAGGCACAGGGATTTTCTCTGATGTTTTCTTTTATTAGTTTTACAATCTCAGGTCTTACATTTAAATATTTAGCCCATTTTAGGTTGATTTTTTTGTTTTTTACATAAAATTCAATATGGGTCTAATTTCATTCTTTTGCTGATGAATGTCTATTTTTCCAGTCCCATTTGCTGAAGAGATTGTTTTTTCTCCATATATGTTCTTAGTAGTTTAATTGAAAATCAGTTGACCATAAATGTGCCGATATTAGCAGGTTGTCTCTATACTCTTTTCCATTTGTCTATGTTTGTCTTAATGCCGATACTATAGTGTTTTGATTACAGTGGCTTGATAATCAATTTTAAAATAAACAAATGTAATTCTGCAGCTTTGCTCTTCTTTCTTAGAATTGATTTTGCTAATTGTGGCTTATTCCTTTTATTAACAGTCTTTCATTGTAAGCTGTATGAGTTGAAAGATGTCTTTTGACAAAAATTTCATGTAAATTCTAACTTGTCTATATACACACAGTTGTAAATATTTTATATAACATAAGCATCTGCATCTATATTAAATTGATGTTTACTTCTTACTGATGTACCCAACCTTAAATTACCACACAGCCCAAACTCTCTTCCTCCCCTTGCTTGCTTATAAATTTCACTGTAAGAGGGAAAAACCTGGCTCGCACCATCCATTTACATAATAACTTCAATAAATCTGAATAGAAGAATCAGAATTATCAGCTGGTGTCTCCATGGAAAATAATTTTATCATCTACAGTACACTGAGTATCTGTTCTAAGTTTCTTTGGCCTTCAGTTTTACAAATTTGACCCATTTTTAAAATTACTTAGGTCAGCAACTCTCTCACAACTCTCTCTCTGCTCTCTGTATGACTTCTTACAGCTGCATGTAAATTTCACACTACTTTCTCTCCAATAGATCACCATGCAGAAAAGAATAGAGGATAAAAGGAAGGCTAATTACCAATAATAATAGCAATTATGTCTAGATTTTGTTAAACTTCTACGTCATCAGATTTCCATGCACTGTATTAACTAATGCTCTAGTAACTTTTTAAGTTATCTAATTAAAAATACATATTTTAGAAGAGGAAAACAGTAGTGCAAGTTCAATAATTTTCCCAAAATCATTAACTTTGTAGGAAAACAGAAGTTCATATGCAAAGAGCCTAACTCTGAGATTCATACTAACAAGTTACTACCTTTTGTACCTCCCAGTGGAAAACATTAAACAAGATAGAAACACTTTTGAAAAGTATCAATTTTCACAATTCTTAGCACATATTTCTTCATCATTGACTGAAAGCATATGTGATCATCATTCATAGAGTACAAAAGCCTGAACATATTGTTTATCTCTATGTATCATATTTATGGATAGAAGATTGGAACTTGCTCCTCACAGGCTGGTTTTCTGAAGCTGAAGATCTTTTGAAGTTAAAACATATGAAAATTCAAGAACATTTTCAAAAACCGTGAGAGTCTCTAGAAGATTCATTACTTGCTGAAGAGAATAAAAATGATGGTTTGCTTAGCTTGGTCCACCTAGGAGTCCTCAGGCAGATAGTGTAACTATAAGGTATGACCTTTAGATTGATCATTTCTCTCACTTATTCTCCTTCTGAACATGGACACAATGCTATGAGCTCAGTGTGGATTGTATTCCTTGATTCCTCTATAGCCAGGAGCAAAGAGCACCAGTTGCACCTGCAGTCTTTCTCCCACTTCTGATAATTCCTTACTTTGGTGTAAGAAGAGGAAAATACCAACATCTTCATTAATGCATATAAATAAGAATGGAAAATAGAAATCAATATCAAGCATTACTCTTCAGAGTTACTATGGATTTAGATTTATGCATATTTTAGGTTCTCAATGCAAAGTCTTACATACTTAACTCTGCTATGAACATCAGTTGCTCTAAGGCATCCACAGTCTGTGCTTAAACTCAAAGCTTCAGCTAACAACACTAAGGAACAAAGTATATGAAAGATGTTACTATCTTCTACCAGGCTGTAGAGAAAGGCAGCCATCATGAATTACTTTATTTCAATTACAGCAAATATGAAGATGTATATTAATAATCAACCTAGCTACTATATATTCGGGTACCTAATAAAACATTTTCTAACACTCTATTGCCAAAAAGCAATAAACCAGCTTTTCTTCTTTTCAGATGTATTTAATATGATTTCTAAATTATTCAAACCCAATTATAAAATTCAATTACAAAGGACATTTTTCACTCTCATTTGCTATTGTACATACTCTAGTTCATAGCTATGTGATGGGTTTCTGCTAGAGGAAAATGTATTGATGCCTTCTCTATACTTCAAAGGCTACAGAGTTGTACCAGAAAATGGAATGCTACATTCCATTTTTAATTAGTATATGTTTGCAGTACATAATTATTACATTTATCATGGGGTATGGGACATGTACATAATGGATCTTAATTATTTTCATCCCATGCATAATGAAGTATTCTTCTGCCATAATAAAAGATAAACTTGAGGTATTTCAGGTAAATGGATGCAATTTAAGGCCATAATATTAAGTAAAATAAAGCAGACACACAAGACTAAATATCACATGGTTTCTCTTACATGAGAAACTCAAAGATAGATGATTGGTAGATAGATAGATAGATAGATAGATAGATAGATAGATAGATAGATAGATACATACATACATACATACATACATGCATACATACGTAGACAGACAGATAGATAGATAAAAATAGAAGATAGATAACTAGGAAATAGATCTTTTAAAAGTGGGGAAACAAGAAATGGAAGGAAGAGGGAGAAAGTTGAGGGAAAGGGAATGAAAAAAATAATTAAAGAAAAATGATAAAAATCAAGCCTTAGAACTGGGTAGATATCTCAGCAGTCTAAGCACTGCCTGGCAAGCACCAGAGCCCAAGTTCAATGCCTGGTATCACATGCCTTGCTGGTCTCAGACCCCCAGGCATAACATGCTGACCTTGAAACTGGGCATGGTGATGCACACCTGTAATCCCAGCACTAAGGAGGCTGAGATAGGAGGATCATTACAAGTTTGAACTGCATCTCAAGGCTCTGAATCTCATTAATTAATTAATCAATTAAAACAATTAAAAATTGAATCTTCACAAATGGGAAGGGGACCAAGAGTTGGAAGGTACAATTTTATCTCTTATTTTTTAATTCAGGCTCTTCATATTGATTTGGCCCTTATACTTCATTCATTCTACATCATCCATTGTATCTTTTTTCTCACTCAATATATTTTGATGAGCTTCTTTCTAGCATTGATCTTTCCATGAACACACAAGTGTTATGGCTTGTGTCTAGGTGTCCCCCCAAAAGCCTCATGCAGTCACAGGGCTGCTTCTAGACTTTGTGATTAATTCTTGATGCAGTGGTGGGATTATGCATGTGCTATTGCCTCCCTGGGGTGAGTAATCTGCATTAAAATATAAGGGGAGGAGAGAGGCTTGCTTTTGCTGCCACAACCACTGCCCCTCCCTTTGCTCTTTGCTGTTTTCTACCACCATGAACATGCTATGAACAGCTGCCCTCTGCCATGTGCCACTCTGCCTTGGAGCCAGCTGATTATGGACAGAAACCTCCACTAACTGTAAGCTAAATAAACCTTTCCTTCCATAATGCTGGGTGTCTGGTATTTGTCCCAGCAATGAGAGAAGAGTAACTAAAACAGCAAGTAACTTGACATTTTAGCATCTTATATAAAAAGCTCAATTGTTAATGCAAGGACAAAAATTTCCAGCTAGTCTTGTTCTCAAATTTTTCAAACAGTAAATAAGTATTCCTTAAATTCTACATATGTGGGCAGGCCAGAGAGCTCAGCAGACCAAAGCACCTGCTTAGGCAGAGCGAAGTGGCCTGCATGTTTTATTTTTTTATTTATTTAATACAGGGTCTACAGGGTCTCACTACACAGACTGAACTTATAGTGATCCTCCTGTTTTCAGCCTTCCAAGCACTGGGATTACAGGTATGCCTCATCACACCCAGTTTCAATCTCAGTCTCAGTGTGTGCCTGGGGGCAAGGCCTCCTCTTTCCCACATGCTGTGATGGCCCAGGAGCACATTGAGACCTTGATTGAGACTGGGCTTGGTGGGGCTTGCCTATAATCCCACCACTTGGGAGGTTATAAACAGGAGGATCATTACAAGTCTGATCTACATAGTAACATTCTGTAGACCCTGCAGATCCTGCACTAAATACAAAAAAATAAAAATAAAAATAAATTCTACATATGTCACATGCTGAAATAATTATGTAAGAATTTACATAGTAACTTGTATCATGAACATATGCTCTAATTAGGTAGGCAGGTGTTTGAATAACACACAGTAAGCATTATGAAAGAATCTAAGGACAGCCACTTTAGCCTCACCTTGAAAGGGGGTCAAGGACCTAGAGTGTGTGTTCTGGCCTGAAAATTTAGTAGGAATTCACCAGTTTGCAAGCCAGAAGAGGAATTAAAAATGACAGGTTAAACACCCAAGCAAAATATAAATTCTTTAGGACTTAGAATCAAGATACATGGCAAACCATATATGGATAAAGAAAAAAGATAGCGCCAGCCAGATAGCTCAGGAAACTAAAGCACCTGCTTAGACAAAGCACAATTGTGGGGGTTTAATCCCTGGCATGCGCTGCCGGCCCTACCCCGAAGGGCACACTAAGACTGCAATTGAAACTGGACGTGATGGGGTGCACCTGTAATCCCAGTGGTTGGGAGGCTGAAAACAGAAGAATCACTACAAGTTCAATCTGTGTAGACTCTGTATTAAATAAATAAAAAATAAATAAACAAAAAACATAGACCTCCAGGAATAAGAAATGACCTGACAAGAAAAACTAGAAACTGTAGAGAAGCTGGAAAAATCCAGCACAATGCAGAGAAGAGAATGAAGCAGTGAGAAAAGCTAACCCCAAATCTCGGGGAGGGCCCTGTCTCTGCTAACACAAGGTAAGTCCAGAGAGGTTTATAGCTCCAGAGAGAAACAACAAACTGGGCTGTCACTGTAGCCTAAAGAAAAGACCAAGGTTATTATTTATTTATTTATTTATTTATTTGGCAGAGGGTCTCACTATGCAGCTTGGACTCATAGTGATCCTCCTATCTTAGCCTCCTCTTTGCACCACCCCTCCCAGTTTTGGTGTCCAGCATGGCACACCCAGTGTTCCAGGGCTGGCACAGCATGCAGTACCAGGGATCGAACTGGAGTCCTTGAGCATCCCAGGCAGGTACTTACACCACCGAGCTGTCTCTCTAGCCCAATGAAATAATAATTTTTTAATTTTCTGTTTTCCTACCACCATCATCTTTACTAGTATTAAGACTAATCTTTAAATTTTTAGGTATTCAGTTGATTCTGTGCTATTTTTATTCAATTCTTTCTATTGTTAATGATGCTATACTTTTTGTATTCAGTAAATGTCTACTTTATGTCAATACTGGTTTGTAGGGGGCCAGAGATGGCTCAGTGGAATAAGTGCTTCCCTGGCAAGTGCAAGGACCTGAATTCAGGTTCCACCAAAAAAACAAAACAAAAAACTGGCTTGTGTTTTCTTCTATATTATAATTAGAGATGTCTCTTCTATCAAGGATGATACAGTGTAGCATTTTACTTCTTATAATATGTCAATATCCAGTTTGCCTTTGACTCTTTTTTTTTCTTTCTTTTTCTTTTTTTCTTTCCTTCTTTTTTTTTTGAACCAGGGATTGAACTCAGGCCCTTGCTCTTGCTTGTCAGGCAAGTGATTATTCCACTGAGCCATCTCCCTGGCCCTCTGTTGTTTTTCTTATTCCATTGCTATTGCTAAGGTGGTATAGTTATTGCTGTTAATTGGTTTTTACAGTATGCCAACATCTGGTTGTATTATCAAAGATACTGTCATTCACTTAGAGAAAAGTCAGTGCTGGGCCATTTCCACAGCACACTCCCCTTCCCCAAATTAATAGAGAGGGTCTAATCACAAGACAGAGGCAGACCTATAGGTAGCCCCATCTACAGTACATTACAGGAAAGCAGACACTAACTGAAAATGTCTGCATTCTAACAACAAAATTTTTCCAATGTTATTAATTACAACCCTTAGCAAACATGCCCATGTGCGGGGGCGC
>NDGN011375297.1:0-14594 GCA_002564285.1 Tympanoctomys barrerae
AACTCAGGCCCTTGCACTTGCCAGGGAAGCATTTATTCCACTGAGCCATCTCCCCGGCCCCAGGGTTTGAGCTTTTTGATGGAGCATTCAGTTTATGCAGTTTTAACATTTATCCAGCCTCTGCTCAAGTTATTTCTACTATATGTTTTGCCAAATGTTTCCATTTTACTAAGGGTATTTTCTAATTTATTTTTTTAGACAGGAAAGTACTAATAATATCTTTGGTTTTTCTTTATTAAAACTGAGAATGTACTATAAGAATAATAAAATAATAAAATAATAAATTAAAATTGACCTTGTTTTCATAATTTGAAAGCTAGCTTTCTTTTTGAATTTCAAATATAGATGACTTAATTTTTTGAGAAATAACACTGATTACAAAGAACCTCAGGGTCATTATTTGTGAACTATGATATTATATAAAATTTAGTACTATTATGGTTATTTTTGAATAATTTAAATTTACTTTGTCAGGCGGTGACCTCCGTTCTGACACTTTTGTCAGCTAATCAAAGCAGGTCACTATTTCCAAAGGTTAAAAAAAAGTGTTTCTTAAGCAGTTTCACAAAAAAGTTGTTATATGATGAAATGAAAGGGTAGACAATTCACTGTTTCCAATATTATGCATCAACATAAATATCCAAATCTTCCCCATATATAAGATGTATAACATGCAACACCTTTAAATTTGAAGTTCACATCAACTTGAAATTTCTCTCTTGACTATATTCAAATAAGTCATCTACTTTTCTGAGCATTTAATACTAACATCTGGCCTCAGTAGTCCTTTTGCCCTAAATTGTACATTTCAATATAAATAAAAGCCAACATTCACGACAGCTGTTAGATCGAGCACACCTGGCGGATGGCTGCCGCTGTGTACCTTCCAGCTGACCGTCCATACACTGCTTCTATCTCCCCGTAAGGAATTTTTTTCTATGTGCGACTGCTCCTTCTCCATTATGTTTAATGAAAAACATGTCTTCTGTTTGCATCCTTTCACTCCTACTAAATTTCTTCCTTGGCTGAGTGCAATGGTTCATTTGTAATCCTTACCCATTCTGGATGGTCCTAAAAGTAACAAGATAATAAGACTAATTGTAAATGCAAGTAGTGTAAATGCCAAGAGATTGTGCAGAGTCATAATTAAAGAAGTTCTATGAAATAAAGTTTGGATAAATTCTAATTAGGAAAGATAGCTTATATGCTAAGGAGGAAGAAAAGACCGCATGGAAGAAAGCAGAGGGCAAAGCTGTTTTTATACAGAGCTTGTGTGTGTAGAATACTACAGGGCTTAAACGATGAGAATAGGGAGGGGAAGGGTGAGGCCTTTACCTAGGAGGGACAGTGAAGGGAATATCCCAGCAAACTACAAATATCTGATGAAAATTTTGAATTGGATTTACTGTGTGCGATTCACACATGGAAAAGTTTCAGTAGGGTGTTTATCTGTGCAAATTCATCTATTTGAATATTAATTGTGAGACAATAAATAGGTGCAACTGAAAACAAAAGAGGATTGATAGACCACTTCAGAAGGTGACAGGAATGATAGGATAAGTGTGTTTGAAGAGGGTGTTGGAGGGAGATTAACAGCAGTGTGTCTTTTACACACACACACATATATTTTTTTCTTTTTTCTTTTTTTCCTTTTTTTTTCGGAACCAGGGATCGAACTCAGGCCCTTGTACTTGCCAGGGAGGCGCTTATTCTACTGAGCCATCCCCTCGGCCCCACTGCAATGTATTTTTAAAAATTAAGTGTTCATCATATTTCTGAGTCACATCTTTGTAATTTGAAAATGTCGAAGACTTAGTAAATGTCACAATAATAATTCGAAAATAAATTTTCAATTCAAGACCACAAAGGAATGAGGGGAACTGTTAATCTGAATCATATCATTTATGTATATGGTAGGATTATAAGGTCAGGTAACTTGTCATGATTTAAGAGAGCGTCTTAGTTCCTTTTCTCTTGCTGAGACAAAATACCTGACACCCAAGGTTAAAGGAGGAAAGGTTTGGTTAGCTGACAGTCTATAGAGCTTTCCGTCCCTCATCAGCTGGCTCCAAGGAGGAGTCTCAGATGGCAGAGGGCATCAGTTCACTGTGGCTCAAAGAAACAAGAGGAGGGAGCGCGTGGCAGAGCGCTTGCTGTCCCTCATGCTGCATGCTGTCCGCCCCCCTGGGGTCGTGGAGAGCTCACACTCTTAACCCGGCCTCAGACTGTAAGGGAATCACATAATGCACGAAGCTCTGGCGGGGGACGTCTAGGAAACTGGAGTCAAATTATAATGTTAATGTTTCAATTAAAAAAATAGTAAAACATACATTGCCATTCATCCCCTGCAAAGCGACCTGCTCCTCAGACATCTTTATCCAACAGTTCTTGAAATTTCTACAATAATAATGTGTAATATATAGAATGCATGTTATGGAATTTTCCCGGGAAATGAAGACACATACAGCCGATATCCCATTTTAATGCTATTTACAACTTTGGCCAGATAAAATATAATTACTGTAAAATTTCTGTTGATCACATTTAAACTTGGAGGTTGCACATTCAAAGGCCATTGTATAAACACTATTTGTATGAATACTCTTTCAATTGCTATTTTTTTAACACTAGACAGGTAATAAATTTAATAGTTCCAGGAACCTTTTCAGTAATGCCAAAAATGTTCTCATTTAGACACTCTTAAGCAAGTGTGGGTATGGTTTTATAAGTTGAATAATTTATTGACAGCACCAAATTTTAATTTTCTAGCTCCATCTTTCAAGAAACCCACAGATTTGGCAGGATGGTGGAGTTGCTACAGATTTTTTGTCATCCCTAACATATCTGAGTGCTTTTGCTCATTATGCAAAAAGTTGTGAATAAGCATGTCAAGGCACTTGGCAAAAAAAAAAAATCATTTCACAATGACACTAAAGGAAGGCCTATTAGCCACAAGTGGTACACCTGTCGCTCACTTCTCACTTTGAACGGTTTGTTATTCTATCTATAAAATTTGATTACACAGGATTTTGAGGGAAGGTAAAGGAAGTATCCCTAAAATAATTGCTTCTAAAAGATAAGCGATCTCCACCTGAAAAATTCTCGAAAACCTTTAAAAAGTTGAATGTGTAAATTTAAAATATAGGGAATAAAAGTCTTCACTACAAAAATATTGATCAATTCAAATAAAAATGTATTTTAAACATTCAGATATTATTTTGTATAATAAAGCCTGTGCTTATTAAATTATTCATTTCAAAATAAATATACCTTGCCTTTCAATTGAAATATAAGTTTCAAAAGAATTGTAATAGTAAAGTCTTGCCAGGGAGATGGCTCAGTAGAATAAGTGCTTGCCTGGCAAGCGCAAGGGCCTGAATTCAATCACTGGTTCTGAATAATAATAATAATAATAATAATAATAATAATAGTAATAATAGTAAAGTCTTTACTTAGACTTTTACATATTGTGCTTATGAAATATACTTTTCTTAAAACTATAACTCTCTAAATATATATGTATATATTCTATTTCATTTTATGTAGTTCTATTTTATTGGAATAAAATTGTCAATGCTTGAAATGAAAATGTTAATACAAAAATGTGTATGTACATTTTACTAACTAAACAATGTGACATATCTTATATTTACATAGATATTTATACTTAATCACACACTTTAAGCTATTTATACCTTTTTTTGGATTGGGAATCGAACTCAGGGCCTCATGCCTTCCGGGAGCCACTGTGCTACTGAGCTGTACTCCCAGCCCCTACACATTTCGTAAATAAAATAATTATCCACATTTTTTTCAAGTTTGTTTTTTTCATATTTTAAAATTATATTTAAGCTTTAATTTTTCTAGTGAAAACATTTTAAACTACAATTTTTACAATCTATGTTATATAGTTGTCCTAGCTCACAGAATCATTTGAGTTGTACTTTTCTCAATTCCTTCTGATTTCCTGGCATTATTAATGTTGGCTTTTATTAATATTAGCAGTAGTATTTTAAAAGGTGAAAACCAAATACTAGCAATCCCCTAGAAATTTTGCATTCTTATATCTTTTGTAATAGTAGAGTGCGAATTCTACTTATCCAGTCCACCATTGTTTAACTCCCTAAAAGTATTAGGTAAATAAAAGGTATTATATGAAGTAAAAAAAAAAGCCTATTATATTAAGTAAAAAATGGTATTTTAAAATGTTTAAGAATTATTGAGTTACAAAATAAGGAGAACATTTATTTTTATATTAAAATGACTAATTTTCTATATTTAATGCTCTAATATGTAGCATTATGTTTATTACAAACATATGCAAATATATGCATCAAATGAGCATTACATTTTGTCTTTTTTTGTTACATTTATTTGTACCTGTGTTGTGATTCTTAAAAGAGTCAATGTATATTTAAAAATCTTATAACAAAGTAAATAGTTGTTTGTGTTTACAATGCAAGCTAAATATGTCAAGTGTGAGTTAAACCAGTACAGTATGAGAAAGAGCAAGGGACAAGATAAAAGGACAACCAAATACAGAGGTAAGGCTTCAGCCCTGTACTCATAATCTACAATTTAGAGAACACATCAACAAAAAGTCTACAGAAGTCAGTAAAATACGACAAAGCTACATTTTAAAGCTGTGAAGATAACTTATTATGTTTTGGAGGCTATGGACATGAAATTACTACATGACTCAAATAGTTTACCCAGGGCTGAGAAGCTAACTGAGACTGGGCGTGGGGGCACACGCTTGTAATCCCAGCACTTGGGAGGCTGCAAACAGGAGAATCATTATGAGTCCAATCTGTGTAGTGAGACCCTGAACACCTTATAGACTGTTCCCTAAAAAATACAGAAAAAATAAAATAAAATAGTTCATCCAAAGATGATATCACAATATCTGTAATATTTACTCCACAGACTAAGAATTTTTTACATTGTCAGTTTATTTTACAACCTGTTATGAAAACTAATTGTATTTTTCTTTACAGAAGATACCTAAGCTACATTTTAATTATGAAAGATATTGACATTCATTTTCCGCAGTCCTCTCACAAGGCAGGCTTTCCCACAGTGGTGTTCACCTTGTCTCTTAATGGAGAAATGCCACTATTCTTTTCATAAGCTAAAGTAAGAATTGATAGTTCACATGATTTATTTTTATTCCTTTCATAAAATTAATATCTAGGGGACCGGGGAGATGGTTCAGTGGAATAAGCGCTTCCCTGGCAAGTGCAAAGGCTTGAGTTCAATCCCCGGTTCCACAAAAAAAAAAAAAAATTAATATCTAAAAACAGATAATTCAATTTTATTCATTAGTCCTGGGACATCAAAACAAAAAAATAACAAAAACATAATTTAAAATAATCACAAACATGCATGGACATTATCCTTTCAAGCATTCGGTATTATTAATTATTAGGTAGAGGAATACTAAATATTTTACTCTTACTGATGATAGATTACTTGAACTGTTTGAATTACTTCTTGTACATTTTCTAATATAAAGTAGTTTCATATACTATGAAAGTTCTACTGCTGGGATAAAAGTCCAATAATCTCAGCTTTTAAATTTCAGATTAGACATGTACTACTTGTAGGATCTTGATGAAGCACAGAAAACTCCTACTTATATTTCCTCATCTCCAAAATATATTCAATTTTCCACTTTACCACCTGATTGTGAGACTTAGAAATTGTACAAGAGCAGCAGTTATTTAACAAGCCTGAGCTGAGTTACAGGAAGAAGTATCAGCACCTTCTTTATAGAGTGGTCTGCAGACATTACTACTTGTCAGTTTTCATTATTTTATTTTATTTCTTTTTTTTTTTTTTTTCTGTATTTAGGACAGGGTCTAAAATTCTACAGGGTCTCACTACTAGATCAGACTCATAGTGATCCTCCTGTTTGCAGCCTCCCAGGAGCTGGGATTACAGGTACGCACGGCCATGTCCAGTCTCAATTGTCAGCTCAGCGTGCCCCGGGAGCGGATCCTGCACAGCACCCCAGGGTCACACCCCAGCCGCTGTGCTCTACCTAAGAGGAGCTTTAGTCTGCTGAGCCACAAGGCCGGCCCCTTCTCCGCTTTTAAAATGTAGTGTTTCCTTGTGTTTTTCTCTGTGACGCATATAACCTTGTTATCCTTTTATTACTGTTATTTTCATACACTTACTTTGCACAGAAAAAATATAAAAAGGTGAGCACCTTTAAACTTATTAAAATATGTATTTTTTGCTAGATTAATTAATATTTTAAAATTAGGGAAAGTGTAATTTTCATGCTAGTTTATAAGTTGCATCTGCAGAATTTGTAATATATTCAATTACATGCATATTTCCAGTAATTGCATGGTGAGAAATAGGAATTTAGCAGAGCCCTACCTGATCTGTATGCATACAGATGTATGCAAAATTCAAAGATAAGATTCAGATGCAAATTTAACTGTTGCATCTTAGGTATGTATTTCTTTGAAGATACCTTAATTAGAGTCAGTTTTATTTCCTCCAGTATTCTGTTCTATCATTTATTTTGCATTTTCCATCATGCTTAATTTCCCAGAGATAGATTACGTTGACAACCTTGACCATTGTTGTTTTCTCAAATGTATCCTTTTTTCCCTAAAGGATACATTCATTCTTTAAGAATCCTCCTCAGTGTATCAATACTTCAGGAGAAAAATACAGAAGGCACTTGTTTATAGATGGAAAGTATTAAATTTAATTTTATAAATATTTATCACTTTCTGCAGTGGTGTTAGGTATTTTGCTAAGAACTGGAGGTATTAAAACTGCATTTTCATACATTTTTTCTTGATGATTGCTTCTTTCTCATTCTGGAATAATTTTCCTTTTATCAATGTAAGAAATAAGACGTACTTAAGTGATAGACTTACATTTACACATATAGTTCACAGAGCTAGGAAGACATTAAGTGTATCTTGACTTTCATTCAAATTATAGCACTCTGTCTCCACACTACTAATTACAGAGAGGAAAAGCACATGGACCGCGTTTTCCTCTCCTCCTGCCAAAGCTCTATGGAATTTCTTTTCCAAATAAGGTTAGTGACAGGAATGTCAATGGGTTAATGAAAGAGAAAAGTACTGCACATTTTGTTTCAAATTCACTTTAGGCTTTAACTACTGCATGACATTTGAGTTTAGAACTTGACTCTATGCTTACAATATGCTGTTCAGATAAGAAATGTCAATTATCTGGCTAATTTGTTAATGTAGACAGCTAGTCGAGCCCTGACATGAACTTTCGTTAGTGTGTATGATCAAAGTTAACGTTGGACATACTATAAATTGATTCGCTAATTGCAATCTTTTCCTTCTGTTTGGTTCCTGCAGACTTCTATTGGAAGAAGTTATCTCTAGTGCATTACTTACCTCTTTCTTCACAAGTAAATATCTAAAGTTTAAGAATTGGTTACAAACAAAATTTTCTGTTAAGGAGAAAAATATTTTGGTATGTGGCATTGCATTTTAAACAAAACTTTATAGAATTTTACTGTTATTAACCTATTTATTCTAAGAGGTGGGTAATACAGTCATCCTATTTTATATAAATTCAGATATATAAAGTTTAAATAAAGAAGTTTATATACCTAGGAAGTGGTAACCCTGAGGTATGAATTCTTTTTTAAAATATCCCCATTTAAAGTAAGTTTCTAAAACTCAATAAAAAATTGCATAATCAACAATTGGAACGGTGAGTTTTATTTGCTGTAATCCATAATTAACAAAAAAATTCAATATTTTTGAAAATCATTGGATTTGTGGAACATGTTTTCCAATTAGACAATTCCTATAAGCCATAATAAATGTGACTTGGGTCCAGAAGTTTTAAGGATAATGTTATACAAGTAAATCTCTAGTTTGAGTTCATGAGCTATAAATTAGAAGAACTCAGTAATAATGCTCTAATCATGGTCGTGTTTGAATTAGTATGCACTAAAAATTATGTGAGAATGGACAGCTCTGGAATAATTTTTAAAATTCTAATAAAGATTTTTGCTCTTGCTGATTGTGTTACTATAAAAGCTACCATCAACATTGTCCATTTGTCTGTTTTAAAGACTGGGCTCTTGCAGCCCCTAGATCTAGGTTTTCTACTTGTAGCGCTCATTATCTTGCAGGCAGATGTTTGTGCGAAGTTGCCGACGTCAGCCATTCAACTCTCTGCAGTCTCCTGTGCCTAGACCCCTTGCACGCTCCCCAGATTCTGCAATGTGTCACTTCCTAACATGAGACTTCCTGGGCTTTCTTATCCCTAAAAATTAAAATTCAGACTCTCAAACTTGTTCCAGGCTCCACCTATTTTCTCTAATAAATACCATAATTTTCTCCCTCATGATTCATATCCACATCTCTAATTCTAACCAGAAGTAGGTGCACATGCTGAACTTTTAAATATAATGGGCAAATGAATTGTGTTTCCGGGTGCACCACGTGTAGTCAGCAGTCTCAATTTCTATTCCTTTACTTTAAAAATGCAATAATTTCCTATTAGTCTCCCAATTCTTTTTTTTTTTTCTTTTTTATGTACTTGGTACAGGGTTCTCACTAAGTAGCTTGAATGTGTAGGGCTCCTTCTGCTTTCAGACTCCCCAGTCGTGGGATTACAGGCGTGTGCCCCCCAGTCCTGGGATTACGGGCATGTGCCCCCACATCCGCACGCTGTGGCCGGCTCAGCGCGCCCAGGGACCTGGCCGGTGTGGCATGCCGTGCCAGGGATCGAACCCTGGTCCCTGCCTTTGCCTAAGCAGGCACTTAGTCTGCTGAGCTATTTTGCCAGTGCTTCCTAATTCTATTTTATTAATTACCTTTTCATAGTTGGTGTTTTAATAATATGAGTCTATTCACTAATTACATTCTGAAATGTTTTAAATGCACTTTATCAGCTTCAGAAGATAATAGGCAGTTCACCATAGAAATACTCTCTTATAAATTTTTAGATATTTCCCACTCCCTTGCTGATCTTTCTAATATAATATTTTAAATAAACAAATGTATATTAATATAAAAGCATGCATACTTCTGTTGGCCACGCTGAGTCTCAGAAAGTAAATACTTTCCTTATATCTGAATAAGGATTCATAAGCACATCTACAAAAGTATTTATGCACAAGATTTTGAACTGTAACATTTAGTGAATAAGTTGAACTCTGACCTTATACGCACTGGTCTTTATCTCTAAGTATTTAGTGTTGGACATACAAGGAAAATCATCGGACTTTCTAGGGCAGTGTTTATGCGCACTTATACCAAGGATGACTCCCTCAGTCTAATATGAAACAACGACTCCAAACCTGTCAGGTGCACTGTGTGGCATCGCAGACCTGAGGAATGAAGTCATGAGCCCGAGCAGAAAGTTTGGAGAGTTTTACTGGAAATAAGGAGAAGATCAGCTCTCCTGGCATTGCAGGAGGGCTGCCGAAGTAGGCGCTTACTCCGCTTAGCGATCTCGCTGGCCCTTCCTCATTCTCAGAGGCCACTAATGAAATCATTTTTACACCTAACTCATAATGTGCATTCAACGTGGGTCACACTAAACTTAACTGATAGGACTGGATATATAGCCAGTTAGCTAATATTGATCCAATAGAAAAAAAGAGGTATAAAGGAGAGTATACGAGAAAAAAAAAAAAGAAAGAAAAAGATGGGATTGGTCCAGATGTTTCGACCACTTTATCTATGTGTCAGATATTTCTCTGGGCCTGGACCAGGGAGTGTTCGTTTTAAATCTTAAATTTCTGCTTTTCTCTAAGGGTGCTTGCGAGCCGGGCCATCTCCATCTTGAGACCTGGCTCTCTGTAGGTTTGTCTCTGCGGCAGCCTCTGTGGTATCGTCTTCCGCTGACTTTCTGAAGGACCCCACCCCTCTCTGATCACACGAAAATTTCTGTCTAAGCCAGAAACTTCTATCTACTTTAGCTGTCCATAATATTATAGGCAGTTCATTTAATTCTGAGCAATGTACTGGGAATAAAACAGGAAAGAGCCAGGAAGAACTCCACAGGACATTAAGGTCTGAGCTAATAACTGAGTTTTGGAGGGAAATATGTGTATATAGTGTCAGGCAATTTGTTTTTCTGTTTCTTGAATTTTTTTTTTGTGAGCCTCTTCAGTCCATCCCCTAAACTCTGGGTCTTCAGATGTTTGCAGGGTTGCTGTTTTTCTCATGATACCTAAACTGAAATGAAGTATAGGTGTAAGGTATAGCTTCTAAGGGCAACGATTCAGAACTGAGCTTTGTTCTGTGTGCCAAGGATCCTCACAAGCCTCGTGACCATGGACGTATATGGCAAATGTTTACTGATTAATTTGGAAGGTAGAAATTAAAAAAAAAAAAAAATCACCTGATGCACAAAAAAGAAAGCGAGTTTTTCCTGCTGGGCAACTGTATTTAAATTTTATGTTATATGATATGGTGTTTTCATATGATTTGGTCTTATGAGGTAACAGAAATGAATTCCCACACTGTGTGTTGTGGTTACCTCTGCTGAAAGACTGGAGGCTGTTTCACCAGCAGGGTGACATGCTGAATTTCTGACGGTATGTGATGCTGTGGAGCCCTACAATTCAGTGGATTAGGGGATGTTGCCTCTGTGAGTTCCTGTCAGAAGAACAAATGATGGAAATAGAAGTTTCTTATATACAGCAAAATGAACCTTCCCTTGACTATCCCATCCCGCAGGGAAAACTTGTTCCTCTGAGATCAAGGCAACTTTACTGTTCACATTCACACCAACGCAGTTAATGACATTTCCATATGTCATCCCTTCATTAAAAATGTATCTATGCGTACTAAATGCAGATTTGTGTATCTTTTTGGTATTGTGGAGATAATTTCGGAACAGCCTGTGGGTTTAAACAGGAACACATTTTAGGAAAACATTGGAAAAAAATTCAAAAGTTCCTTGGGGACAAGAACCAGTTTTCCTTTCCTAACCTAAGCCTTAGCTGAAAGTGTGAAACAGAGACAGTTGCTAAATAAGCCGCCTTTATATTCCCAGTGAAAATGTACCCAAATAATATGAAAACTGCATAAAGAGAACACATTCATGTACTGAAATAAATTCCTTGACTTGGCTTATTTGGAAAGAACTTCCGAAGCACTTCATGTAGTCATGGACTGAACACACCAGCAAAAACTGACATTCAAAGCAAAGTAACTCACATTGCAATCTAGAACAGTGTATGTCCTGTACACCTGTCTTTTAGATCACAATTATAAAATTCAAGCATCATTTATTCATTTTAAATCTATTCTTATCTCTTTTGATTTATTGTGTCCAAAAACCAAAAAACAATATCAGCTCAAAAGAATTTTCAGTATTGATTAATAAAATAGAAATGTTATATTAATGCAGAATAAATATTATCTGGTAAAACAAAATCCATTTTATAAGCGTAGAATTTTAAAGAGGAATTGAAACATGTATGAATTAAAGAAAGAGGATGTATATTACCAAAACAAACACACTTCAGTTGTAACTTCACATAGTTACGGCTTTTTGTAGCTTTTTCAGATCAGATGGCATCATGGGAGTGCATCAATTATTTTCATAAATCCCATTCCAAACGAGAAGGAAATTCTTAAACTGTTTCCTATTTTGTGGGAAAATTTTATGCAAATTATCATAGGGCATGTGTTTAAATACTCTTAAGAGTACGTGGGTAAGGCAGATTTGCAAAACGTAAATCTGGACCTGGTGTGGATGAGGCCATGTCCGTATCTGGTGGCCTTCCTGGTTCTGGTCTAGGTGGTTCGCCTTGCCAGGAGCCCGCAGTGTGGAGTTGCGGGGCCGGCTATCCCTGTGCTCCGGGCCCCCTTGGAGGGTGGTGGCTGGTAACGGTGGGCATTCCAGCCCAAAGGGGAAGACTCACCGCTTCTTCTCTGAGCTGTGCTGCTTGAGATGGTTCCCTAAGCATGTGAGAGCCCAACGCGATTTGAAAGGAAGCTGATCACTGCTGTTTAGTCCCCTTTCTTCTACTCTGGATTCCAAAGGTCAAGGTCAGCCTTTAAGTAACGGTGTTTCTGCTTCTCATGTACAAAATATATCAGAATATACACACGCATGTGCGGAAAGAACAAGGAAAACTAACGGAAATATGAACTATATTGACAGTTAACAAACTTTAATAAAGTTATTTTTATTTCAAAGATCTATTACCTATATTTTTCTCATTTGCTTCTCAGCAAAAGCATGAATAGTAGCTTTTCCATTTCATTTTGAAGTGAGGAGACTGAGCCCCGCACCTCCCGTGCATGTCCAGGGCTTTTCCATGGACTTCCGGGTACAGTCCAGCCGTAAGCCAAGGGCATGTGTCTCTCTGTTTCAATAATTTCTAAAGGTGACCCCTATCACAGAGAGCATAAAAATGATACAGATGATCAAGAAAATTTACATAAGTATAGAGAAAAGTTATATAAATAATATATAATACATATATTTGTTTTAGGAATGCACCAATCATGAGAGTTCTATATTTTATTTTTTATCTGGTTTATGGGTGCAAATTGGAGATGCATAATGAAGAGTTTTGTATTTTATTCTGAATTTTTTTTTCTTCTAAATATTTTCCTATTGAAATAGTTCTTTAAACTAAACCTCTGTCATCTAGATAAAGTCTATTCAAGACTTAGGCACAAAACATTCACAAATCATGTAGATTGTGCATTACTGTTTGTCTTTTGTTGATGGATTGCAAAGATATAAAATGTGAGTTCTACTGTATCAGAAAAATGCTTTGAAAGACAGCAACAGGAGCACCCGGTACTTTCCAGGTTTCCTTTGGACAACCGGTTTTTTACTGGGGGAAATTCTCAAATTTCTTTCTAAGCAGCTACAACTTATTTCAGTCTCATGCAACCAAAGGTCAAGTTTCCAGGGGATGGGGAGCACTCACACAGCTACTAAATCAAATATCCATGCCACATAGGAGTCAAGGTGGTATTTTTACTACTATGTAGTAAAAAAAATGTGAATGCCCACAAATGCATTCAGGGCACACAGAATCCCTCTTGAAGTAAACAGGCTCCTCAGGTGAGGGCTTGGGGGCCCACACAGGAGGGAGACTTACTCTTTGGGGCGCTCAGAATTAGGTGTGGTGAACCTTATGAGAAAAGCTAAGTCATTACAGATTATTATTTAATCTAATTATGTAAAGAAAGTTTTCCTGTGAAGTGCACAAGCTTGGCGGTCAATTTGCCAGACTGGAATAAGAAGGAAACCAAGTTTTCAAGTAAATATGAGAGGAAAAATCATAAAAAAAAAATTTGAGTTTTCTCATATGAATGAAATTGTAAGCATCTGCAATGAGATCCGTGAGATAAAACAATACTGTCTGAAAAATGAGTGGGGAAAAGAAAGCAAAGTACAGATTGCAGGCCTGAGTTCAGGAGGTCCTGCCCACCTCTACCCTCCTCACACTGAAGGGCAGTGCCAACAGCGCCTGCCATCCATCTGGGCTCTGAAAGAACCGCCTCTGTTGTCTTCCACTGTGCTCACTCTACTTGCAAGAGCATAGTTTGGGTTTAGGCACGAAGCTGTGCAAGTGGGGCGCTGTTGGGTTTTCCTCCAGTTTAGCGATGAAGAAAAGAGAGTGGTGGAGGAGCCGAAAACAAAATTATAAAGAAAGCTCTGGCAAGTTTAATATTTTCTCTTCAGTTTCACTTTTTTAGAGGTTCTGTTGCAGTGTATGTTATTTGACATATGCCAACTGTCACCAAAAATGCTTATGAAATAAATAACTCAAAAAATAGGTAATATATAGATATTCGTAATGATAGAGATGAACAGGAACTAGGGGCTGCAATTGTATATAATTAGCATTATTTATGCATAACCTTCTTTAATTTAAAAGCAGTTCTGCTGAATATGATTTTAAGATGTTCTATAGAACACTCATCGTCTGTAACTTATTTGAGACAGTTGCAAGTGTCAGAGAGTGAAAATTATCCTAGAGAGCCGTGAGAGGGGCATCCTACTGCCATGTACGGACAACTTGCATCTTCCTCCAAAATCATGCAGTTTAACTAATGACTCTGGTTAAACTATTTTGTAAAAAATTAATATCTGAATTCTTATGTTGATACATTTCCTAAAATCAGTGTTTTTAAAAGTCTTCATTTCAACTTAAGTGGCTTCTTGAAATATTTTGCTAGATAATCTGGTGTGATATTGTCAATCTGCACAGTGTGTTCCAATATGTGTCATTGTCATGCGCACAGCTAAATTGATTTCCTTGAAAGTGAGTTCCTCAAAGTGAATAAAACCATTCACTTGGGTGCCCCAATCAATTCATGTGCCTTGTCATTCCTGTCTCCACATAGTGCTCGAAAATGACTAGCATGCTTGTTTTGGCATATTTTGAATGCAGTTGTATCTAATTTTTAACTCATTTTTAAAAATATTTTCTTCTATTTCCAAGGCATATTCCAGATTTGCAGATTAGTATTTCTGCAGAGGAAATTGCAGTTTCTCTCAGTTTGTGGCTTTGAGATAATGTATGTATCCTGGGCATGTTCAGATAGGACTGTGCATACCTAGAGATTTTAATATGTTTTCTAAAAAAAAAA
>NDGN011375306.1:0-10330 GCA_002564285.1 Tympanoctomys barrerae
TGAACTCAGGCCCTTGCGCTTACCAGGGAAGCGCTTATTCCACTGAGCCATCTCCCCGGCCCTACAAACTTTTTTTTTTTTTTTAAGAGAGGGTCTTTCTTAGCTGTTGCCCAGGCTGACCTTAAATTTCTAATCCTCCTGACTCAGCCTAAGTAGTTAGGATTACTGGTGCATACTATCAAATACAGCTATTATTCTCTACACTTACTCTTTACCAGAGGCCTAAAAGGCAGAGCAGCTCACCTAGAAAATACCAAGCAAGGAATCGCAAGGAAATCATTCGTTTTCGGGGCATATGAAACAGGTAGACAGTGTCAAGGACTTGGTCCTTGGGCACCTGGCAAGAATAAAAGGGTGGGAGACTTAGGTAGGGAATACATAATTTTCCATTTCCAAAAATACTACATATACCTTGATGGCCCCACCCTCAAAAGTGACTCTTAAAAGAGTGTAGCCCGAACCATGAGGTTGATGACCCGGAAGTCCTTCTGCAGACCATGACCCACAAACTTGACTCCAATATCAATGAGAAAACGAAGCTTTAAGTAGGTAGATTTAAGGGTTGTGAGGTGCTTGGAGGAAATTTTGGCATCGAGGTCTCCTGGCTTTATCCCCGAGTACTGAGTCAAGTAATCCACCACCTAGGAAGAGAAAAGGCCGAATCAATCAGGCTGTGAGAAAATCTCCCACTACTTGTCCCTGGGTTCTCCATCACTGTATGTAAGCACAGGGTTTAACTCACTGGCATCTCCATATTTTAATACCTGCTCCTGGGTAGAGATGTAGTCATCAATGAAGGGGATACCCTCATTGGGCCCTTGACCCCGAACACAGGTGATCCTTGCTACCGACATCTGGCTTGGTTTAATGGTAGACTTAGTGCCATCACTGCGTAACTCTGCTTCTTCCTATATGACAAGAGTTAGTCAGAGACATGCTTATAACTCCTAATACCTTCAGAGTACTATTGCAACATCCCATCCTTTTGTTCCTGGTTACCTCATTAAGCGTGACAAATTCAGCATCAAGGCCTACCAGGTCCCCAACCTGTGGCATCTCACTTAGCATGAGTGGAATAAAGGTAGTATGTGTTTTCCGCTGCTTCCGTGCCAGTGAGGCTTCAGCCAGCAACACACTAGCCTCAATAGGATTCTTGACTGCAAGAGAATGCAGAAGACAAGGGCCAGGGACTGGGAAGTAACTAGAGGGCAGGACTCACAAAGGTGGTCAGAGATTCTGGGTCTACTCTGTGATCCCTCAATAATCAAAGCATCTGAGTAAAAGACATTTGGTAACAGAACAGATAAAGCAGATCAAATCAGAAAATTGCCAAGAGATAATGCCAAGAAAACACTAGAAATAGGACAGAAAAAGAATATGATCTTTACTTTGGACTTTAGAAAATCCAGAAAAATAAGTCACAAATTATACTTTAGAGGTGTCAAAGAGATAAAGAGCTCATTTCCAAAATAAGAGCTCTTCACTTGGGATAAGAATAGGTGGACTCAACATCATAATTTAAACATTTAGATTAAATGCCTCTTCTCACCCTTTCTCTACTCCATCTGCAGGATTTTCAGGTTCTAAATTTAGAGTCTAAGAGAAATCGCTTTAATATTCCTAGAAAGCTTAGCCAATTACTAATCCTGAGTACTAACAAGCTATTTCTCAGATCTCCTTTTGAAGCTTAAACTGCCCCACCCTTAGGTCTGCTTTATACCACTTACTATTGAGGTTGTATCTGGAATTGAGATTCCTCTTCACATAATAAAGGATAGCAGGTACTTTCCAATTCATGTCAAACTGTACTGCCTCATGCTAGAGAAAAGTAAGGGGCTAGATGTGTAGTTCAGTGGGAAAGTGCTTGTCTAGCATACATAAGAACCTGGGTTCAATCCCTAGCAGTGCTAAGGAAAGAAAAAGTACCCATAGTCTATAAATGTATGTCCCTTTTCCCATTCCCCAAGTCACACTGAGGCCAGGCCTCAGGTGCTATTTTTAACTTTGCTAACATCTTTTATTCTAGACAGTCCCTCCCTTTTGAATATGCATGGCAATCTATAGGGCCCTGAGGATGAAGACACTAGCAAAGGGGGCATAAAATGGTGAACAAAAAATACTGCAACTCACTTTATCAATAGGCTCAATAAGGAAGTCATTGAAGAGGTACCACTGCTGGTGAGTGACTCCCTGTGGAGAGACAGAAAGACTGCTGCCACATGGTTGGTAATGGCTGGATCACTGTCAGGAACTCAAGGGCAGAGCCAGGACTCCAGGGTAAGCTTTCCCAAGAGTGCCCCTGGCCTGTATGACCTCACTCACCTCTTTCCGCTGGTGGTAGGTCTCTCCGACTTTGATGTGAGCCACCAGGCTGCCCCCTGTGCGCGAGTCCAGGATGTGCACCACAGTAGCCATCAGGTCATACACACAGACACCACGCTCCTCCTCAGCCCTGGCTGGGCCCCACTGTGAGGGGGTACCCAGGCTGCTAAGCTACGTTTAGCGATTAGGGAGGATGGGCAGCGGGGATAAAGGGCAGGGAGTTGGGGGTATAGGGAATGGGGAACCAGGGTAGGTTATCTCCATCCTAGCCCATCTGTGACTCCCAGAACTGAAGCAAATCACTGGAAAAACCCCACAACTGGTAAACATTAAGGCCTTATTCTCTTTCTTAAAGTTCTACCTCCCCCCTTCTCACCCCCCCACTCTGCTTCTGCTTCAACATCTACTACACTTTCTGTCCCTTATTGTATCTCTTCCCAGTTTTTCAACAACCTGCATGTCATCCCCATGAGTCCAATTGCAAACATCCAGCCCTTTGTTCTTGGTTATCTTCATCCGAATAGAAAAAGGAAGCCAGACATTTTTTAACTCCTCAATGGAGGGACACAACAGCAAACTTTCTGAACTCCTTAGTTCCTTCCTATCAGAACAGAAGAATTACAAATGTGCTTAAAAGACCTAGCCAGAAACAAGAGCCATAATGGGTGATTCAATCCTTGAACACCAACCAAAATGTTACCTACCGATCAGTCAAAGAAAACTCCTTATTCTTGGAAATCTCTCCACCATATTTCTTTACTGCCATCTTGAAGGCAACCTGAACACAAAGGAAAAAATATCTGATTTCTGAAAAACAATCCTTTTTGAAAGTCAAAAGAAAGAAAAACATAAAAAAGTACTCCATGTAGCACTCTGTGAGGCTAAGCCAGAGGACTGCAAGTTTAGTGTGGTCTGGGTAAGTTAAGGACTTAAGGAGAAAAGAAAAAGAAAGGGATGGGAATATAGCTCAGTGTAAAGATTTCTGGGTTCAAGGAAGGAAAGAAAAATGGAAGGAAGGAAGGAAGGAAAGAAAAATGAAAGAAAGAGACAGTCAGTCCGCCCTATAATCCTAGCACTTAGGAAGCTGAGATAGGAAGACTGCTAGGAATTTGAGGACAGCCTGGGCTACACAGTAAGACCCAGTCTTGGGGGTATAGCTCAGTGGTAGAGCATTTGACTGCATAGTAAAACCCTGTCTGAGAAATAAATAAACAGGCTACTCCCTTTGCTCTCTGCTCTTTGCTGCTGCCATGAATGGATGCTCTTTGCCCTGTGCCACTCTGCCTGGGAGCTAGCTGATATGGACCGAAACCTCCCATAACTGTGAGCTAAAAAAAACCTTTCCTTCCCTAAAAATACATACATACATACATGGAAGAAAGAACAGAAGGAAAGAATTCCTCAAATCCCTGTTTTGTCCCCTAGTTCTTACCTCAGCCTGAATCCTCCAGAAATCTGCCTCTTTTGAACTATTCACCTCACAATTAATGACAAGAATATCTGGGAGATGGCGGATGTTTCGGGTCTGAATCTGAGAAGACAAAACAAAACAAAAAAAGGATGGAGTCTACATGGAAAGAAATCTGTAGAGTCAGGAACAGTAAGAAGAGTAACAGCTTGAGGTCTGTGCCTCAAAACTGGGCTTTCTCTTACTCCATGTAGATCCCTGCTGACTGAGCCAAACCCAGGTGTGACCTCAGCTGAGTCCCCAGTATGGTAAGAGAGTCCACTCCAGGGCCACACCACTCACCGTGGGCTGGTACTTCTCACAGTTGTCACACCAGGCCTGGGTATTCTGCTCCAGGCAGATGCTGCGCTTTAGCACCTGAGCGAAGTCATAGTTCTTCCCAGTCTTATCTAAAGGGAAACTGGATACTTCACTCCAGGCTCTCCCTTCCATCACAGTTCACCCCCCAACACCCTACCCTGACGTTACAAGATATCCAGGGAGTCTTCCCAACCCAGATTTAGGGTGTACCACAATTGCTACCCTCAGGGTAGGAGAGCGTGAAAAGCAGAGTAGATGAAGTGCGCACGGTCTCGCTGCCACAGCGGCAGAGGCTGCAGTTCTCCATCTCACAGCTGAACAGCTGCCCGATTACAGAGTCCCCCGAAGAACAAAAGCTGCTAAGGGCGGGGAGGAGCAACACTGCACACTCAGGGAGCTGCAAGACCCTGTAAGCCCCGAGGACTAAACTGTCCCTCTCCACTCCCATACCTGCCTCCAGCACCTCGGTAAGCCTGGGGTACTTCTAGCTCCTGCATGTCCTGATGCAGTTGTGTGAGAATGAAGCGGTTCCATCTCTGAATGAGCCTGGCCAGATTGCCCTTGCCTGAAGCTTCATCTGAGTCAGCCAGGATCAGCCCAAGGGCTGAGGCCTCAGGAATGGTACGGAATGCCCGAAGAAAATTACTGCCCTGGAAAGGGTACATGGATTGAAAGGCTTAGGTTCCCTTCTGTGGATGTTTATACAACAATGTCCCTGCTTACTATCCTGCCCTTTTCCCTGCCTCTTCCATTTTAAGTGTTTGAGGTCCAGGAACTGACCTGGCAAGGGTCACCACGAGAGAGATCCAGCATATGGAAGAGGAAGCCCAGCTCACAAGCCAGGCAGAACTCTTTTTGGCAAAGGTGGTTCTGGATTAGACAGCGAACAGGCTCCAGGAAATAGAGCACCTAGAAGGAAGAACAGGAGAACTGGTGTAGGAAACCGAAAGGAAAGAGAAGTGGCAAGCTTCATTGAGCTATTAGAGATTACAAAGGATGGATTCCACTGAAGCAATGGGGCTCACAGAGCCCTGCAGGTGCGGGGGCAATACGGAATACCAGATGAGGCCAAGGTAGAGTGGGCTCAGTTAAAGAAACCTGGAAAGAAGCTAGGCATGTGGTGCACACCTGTAATCCCAGCACTTGTGAGGCTGAGGCAGGAGCATCACCTAGGCTACATAGTGAATTCAAGGCCATTTTTAACTACACAGAAATACCCTGTCTGAAAACAAAAGTAAAACACACACACACAAAAAAAGGAAACCTGGAGAGTGTAGAGTAGGGGCTGAGGAGCAATGGGCAAGAGAAGCAGGAGTCAGGTTCCTGTAGTGGAAGTCCCAGCCCTTACCTGGATCATGCAGTTACAGTAGGCATTGGGGATGTGGGGCTCTAATCCCGCAAACAGGGTCTTATTGTAGTGTTTGAAGTCAAAGTCTTCCAGCCCGAGCTTGGAATACTTGATGGTTACCTGAAATAGACAGTCTGAGCAAGATGAGGCTATTTTTACAGTCCCCTAAATGTTCCCAGAACTCAAGCCTTCCCTAAAGCCTCTCTCTCGGGTCCACTGTGGTGGGTGAAGGCTGCTCTTGTGTGACTAGTGCTAGTGATCAAGCCCAGGGCCTCAGGCATGGTGGCTTAGCACACTATCACTGAGCTATACCCTGGTCCTGGGGAAGGCTTCTTGACTGAGACCATCACTTCTTACTTACATGACAGATTTCCCAGGCCACCTTTCCACCACCCACAGACTCCCTGCCTTAGTGTCCCCCAGCACCTTTCGGTATTTCTTAGAAACCATGTGGAGATGTGGCTCCTCTTCCCGTCCTATTGGTGACTCAGTGACCTGGCTGAAGCTGTCAAATTCATTGTCCAACTCCTTTAGTCGGTAAGGAATCTACGGTTTAAAAAAGAGGTAACTCTCTTGTATGATTTTTCTTTTTTTTTTTTTTAAATCAGGGTCTCACTATGTAAATGAGGCTGGTCTCAAACTCACAGCAATCCTCCTGCCTCAGCCACTGAAGTGTTGGGATTAGAGGCGTGCACCACCACGCTTGGCTTTTGCATGTCTTAATAGTTTTCAGTTCCCTCTTACCCGACACTGAAAAAGCCATCAAGCGTAAGCTTTCTATTTTCATAATGTTCTTCACATCTCGTGCTTCCTTTTTTTTGGCAGAACCGGGGATTGAACTCAGGCCCCTGGGTTTGCCAGGGAAGTGCTTATTCCACTGAGCCATCTCCTTGGCCCCTTCCGTTTTATTTCTACTGCCATCTTTCTGCTTCAGTACAGCTAGACAGCTGTGACAATTCCACACTAGCTTCATATATTTGCTCCATCCAGGTACCAAAAGTCATCTCACAATGTTGCTTTCAGTGCTAGACTTCTTCCACTATACACTAGTATTCAAAGCTTCACTATCCTCGTCCTTTCTAACCTTTAGTTTCTTACTACTTCCCATTATTTACTGCTATACTTCCAGCTTGGCCTCCTCTTTATTATTACTTTTACATTTATTTGAGACCTTTAAGAATACTGTAATGGGGCAGGTGAGATGGCTCAGTGGTCTAAAGCACCTACTTAGAACAAACTTAGCAAAGCATAGGGACCATGGTTCAATCCCCCAGCACCACATGCCAGCCAGCAAATTCAGCCCCGCCCCCTGGTGGGCTGAGCTGGCCCCCCCCACATAAATAAATAAATTTTTTTAAAAAAGAATACTGTAATATTCCTTTGGCATTAATAATAGGACATAAATAATTTCTGATGTAGATAATATCTTACCTTTAAGTAGATACTAAACTAAGAGCAAGGGCCCCATCTTACATGTCTCTGAATCCTTCCTTACACTAAGCATAGTTCTTTCAACTTGGCAAGCCCCCCAAAACCCTACCAACTATCTAAAAACAAAAGGCCAAGGCTGGGCATGGTGGTGCACACCTGTAACCCCAGAACTTTGGTGGCTGAGGCAGGAAGATCATTGCAAGTCGGAGACCAGCTTGGGCTACCCAGTAACCTCAAGGCTAGCCTGAACTGCATAGGGAGACCCCATCCCAAAAAGACTAAATAAAGACCAGTAAAGAAAAAAGAAACACACAGTGGCCTAGGGTGAGGGCCAACCCCTTCCCCGCTGAACACACCTGATTACGCAGCCTGGTGCGGGGGTTGGGTGCGTAGCCAATGAAGCCCACTTTCTTCATGGTGCGCAGTATCTCTGCATCCACAGGTGGTGCTCGCCTATAACCCAGTTTAATTCTAGGGCTTCCACCTTTCCACTCCCCAAACCCCAATAGTTAAAAAAAAAAAAAAAGAAAAAAAGAAAAAAAGAAAAATACTGAAGGTAGACAAACATCAGGAGAGTGACAGAATGATAACAGGGCTGGCAGAAAATTCTGGTATCTTGGCCCTTGTCCCCCTCCCTCCTTTAGGCCTAGAGGCTGAGTACAACCTGGGAGCTGGGGCAGAGTTGGCAGCAGGCCAATCAGAGAGGAGTGCATCCGTGGTGAGTGGAACAGGGATGAGAGAAAGAGGCAGCAGGTCTTGGCTCCAGTCCAAAGGAGGCAGTGAGTCCACGAGACAAGGCAAAGCAAATTCAGTCTCACGGGAGTAAGGGTTGAAGGAAGGCTCAGGGGAATCAGTCCAGAGGTGCACACAGCCCTCAGAATCCCCAAAGGCCAGGGCCTGCTTGCTGGCAGACACATCAAATGTCATTAGCAGAGGTCCCACAGGATTCACATGAAAGATATCTGCTGGGTTGGCCAGGCCTGTGGGCTCACAAAACTGGCATTGCCCTAGGAGGGAGGAAGAGGCCCACTGAGCCCTAGAAAGTGAAAGGGAGACAACCTTTTATGCCTTTTCTACTCTCTTCTCCTGATGTCAAGGCAAGATATACCCTTAATCCATGCCTAATGATAGAATGCCTTCTCATCTAATGCCTTCTCATAAACTGCAGAATTTTTTTTTTTTTTTTTTTTTTTTTTGTGGTATGGGGGATTGAACTGGAGACCTTGCACTTGCCAGGCAAGAGCCTATTTTACTCAGATATCTCCCCAGCCCCATCATAGGATGGGTTGCTGCCCAGCTAAAGCAAGTCTCCAGTTGGTTTGGTTTGGCTTGGCTAATTTTTTTTTTTTTTTTTTCGGAACTGGGGATTAAAATCAGGCCCTAGTGCTTGCCAGGGAAGTGCTTATTCTACTGAGCCATCTCCCCGGCCCCTATTTTTATTTTTCTTTCTTTTTTTTGGTGATTTTTTCCCCCACATTCCTCACATTAAAGGAGAAAATCAAAGTGGTCATCTTTAATCAAGCCTAAGGAAACACTGGGGGGTTACTACTTTCCCCTAAAAGAGGGCCTAGAGAGTATTCCTTCTGATGCCGCGTTCCCCTTTGCTCACTGACTTCTACCCAATCTTTTTTTTTCTTGTGGCTAGCTCAGCCCACCTGCTAGCACAGCTGGTGTGGCATGTGGTGCTGGGGATCAAACTGTAGTCCCTGCGTGCTTGCCTAAACTTGCCTAAGCAGACACTTTAGACTGCTGAGCTATCTCACTGGCCCTCCTACCCAATCTTATAACCCCTTTATACCTGACTGGGAGATGATAGCAAGACGAGAAGTGTATGTGGGGATGAAGCGCAGGAATGCAGGGTCCACATGAACCTGAAGTGGTGTGATGGCTCGCATCATTCGCAAGTCATACACTTTGAGGAATCGGTCACAGGCCAGGCCAGTGAGGCGGCTGGAAAAGCCACAGGCGGCCAGCAGGTTGCCATGTACATCAAAATCTGACAGACTCCCTGAGAAGGCATCAAATTCATGTTCCACCTTGAAACTCCGGAGGTCTCGCAGGCAAACCTGAAGAAGGGATAACTCTATTATCTGCCAACTCTTGCTAGGAAGGGTCCTGCCACCTACCTAACCCTGTAAAGTCCCCACCTTAGGAACTAAGGCTCTAGGATATGTACAATTAGAGCAAAGACAAAAAAGGAAAACCAAAAGCTGGATGGGACTCCCAAAAGAACTCTTCTTTACCCTTTTTCCTCCTAGGTACCTACTTGTAGAAAACATCAGGATATAAGATAATTTCACAGTATAACATAACTAAGTAGGAAGTGAATTCATTCCTCTCATCCCTCATTTCCAATCCAAGCAGAAAAAGCACATCTCAATCAGGTGTCTAGTCAAACAGGGCCTGTGCTAAGAAAACAAATGGAACCTGGTCACCTTGCCAGACGTATGGCCACAGAAGAAGAAGCGATTTGTCTGTCTCATGATGGTGACTCCAGGTATCTCGACTGCATACTGGAGAAAAAAGGGGGAGAAACAAGTGACAAAATGACTCCCTGAAGGCCAAAGGAACACAAAGCTCACCCCTAACCTCAAGCACATTTCCAGCCCAAGCCCACATACACACCCCTGTCCCCATACAATGCCCTCAGGCCCTGCAGGGGGGTTATTTCTTGGATCCAGCCCAGGTGTGTACCTTTTGAGTCTCCTGGACAGTGGTCAGGTCAATCTCTAATATGTGGCTCTGCAAACCACCCACAAGTAGTGTGCTGCTGTCAGTCAGCAGAAGACTGTGCATATCCTCACTCTCATCCAGCCTGTGAGAAAGAATACAGACCAACAGGCCAGGGTCTCACCAGCTGCCAATCCCTTTACCTTCCCACACGACGAGTTTCCCTCTTTTCTGGTGCAGAACTGAAAAGCTACTCACAAGTAATCAAATATAATGAGTCCTCCACGAGCCATATACTTGAGGTTGTTCTTTGTGAGGAAAAGGATACCACTCTCCAGGCTCTGGATCTGGCGGATGTCATCACTGCCATTGACCTGAAAGGATGAGTAACGCTCCAAGGCTGGGCCAAAAAATGAAGTGGCATGACCCTGCAAGAGATAAGAACAACAGAGACATCTGAGTGGAGGGGTAAGGCAATTCCAGATATAGGATTGAAAGCTGCTTAGCTCTCTTCTCTGCATTTCTGGCTAGGAGCAATGGAAAATACACCTGGGACCAGTCAGTCTTAACTGAAAAAAGATGGTAACACTGTGCCACATGAATGGATTACAATATGCTTTTGTAAACTCTACCTTATTTTATCCTCACAATGATCTGATGAACCAGCAACAGCTGAGCTGATTACAGATATTTTCTGAAAGCCAGGGACAAGGTTCAGTCCTCCACTGAGCACCTGGCTTTTTTTTTTTTTCCTCCTTCTGTACTGAAGACTTAAGCCAATGTTCTACAAG
>NDGN011375307.1:0-30033 GCA_002564285.1 Tympanoctomys barrerae
AGCACAAGGGCCTGAGTTCAATCCCTGGTTCCACCAAAAATAAATAAATAAATAAATAAATTTTAGCTTATATTCATAAACTTTATGTTGCATATTTGAGGGTTTGAGACATTCTAACTTTCTATTTATTTATTATTACTATTTTTTGTCTGTAGTTTAGGAAAGGGTCTACAAGGTGTTCAGGGTCTCACTAATAGATCGGACTCCTAGTGATTCTCCTGTTTACAGCCTCCCAAATGCTGGGATTACAGGTATGTACCACCACGCCCAGTCTCAATTGCCATCTCAGAAAGCCCCGGGGCGGGGAACATGGCAGGCCCGGGGATCGCATCCCCAGCCTCTACACCTGCTTGCAGGCGCTTTAATCACTGAGCTCCTTGGCAGGCCTTCTAGGAGCACTGCCATCTGATGCGCAATAAGTCACCAAAGAGCAGTTGGCTACTCTTAATATGTGAGGTGTGTTCCTGCGCTTTTGCTCTCCTTGAACATTCTCAGAACTGTTGGCCTCCTGGACACTGGCTGAGCCTTAGAGGGACTGTGGATAGCGGTAACACTGAGCCCTTCAATGGAGAAGTCACTGTCATCTGGCACGTGTAACCTAGGAAGTCACCATGCTGTTTGTAAGTGACATTGCATCACAGAGATGAACACTGTTTCATTCACTTTTTGGAGAGTGAGGCTCTCTGACTTTTACTGTTTGTTCATTCAAGTGAAATTGATAAACTGATGCATTTCTATGCTTTTGAAGATTCGCAGTTCATTTATTGGGTACATGCTTCTGGGAAAACATAAGAGAACATAAATGTCTGTTCAGTGTCACTTTATTACCCTTGTTGGCTTGTTTAAGTTAAAAATGTTTTCTGCCAATGAGATTCCAAAGCTCATACTGCCGGCATGAAATTACCTTTGATTGTTTCAGGAATTTAAAGCCAGTCACTAAGAGCTGTATTTCCCCTTCCTCTATCCATTTTTCTTGAATTGGTCTGTGTCATTTATAAAAGCTTATATATTGGTGATTCCCCAAATTAGTTAGATAATGTTTTTGCTCTTTAGATAATGGCTGCATTCCACACTGTTGGAAATCAATGTCCAAATTCAATGTTTAGATATTCGTGTTTTAATATTTTTGTTTTATTTTTATATTTTTACAATAATTGTATTGATAGTCAGACATTGCCTTACATGAAAGAATAGAAGCTGTAGCGCTGGCCAGATAGCTCAGCAGACTAAAGCACCTGCTTAGGCAGACTCAGGGTCTGGGGGCTCAATCCCTGGCATACTGTGCTAGCCCCAAATTATTATGGGTGTGACATGCCACCACGTCCTATTTTGGATGCTAGATGATACATATAGTTTTCCCTGGAACCCACAGAAGTTAGGTCAGGACCCACCATTGATTAACAAATCCACTGACATTCAGGTTATACATGTAGCGTGTGTGCATGCGTGCGTGCGTGTCTGTGTGTATACACTTATGCACATGTGTGTCACTGAAGTCAGTAATTTTTCTTTCATATATCATGCATGAGTATTGTAATCCCTTTATTACTTAGGTTCATCATAAAATATACTATTTGATAGTGTATGTTTTTAGTACAGGGTCTACAAGGTCTCGCTACGTAGATTGGACTCTTAGTGATTCTCCTGTTTTCAGTGTCCCAAGTGCTGGGATTATAGGTGTGCACCACCACACCCAACCTCAATCACTGTCTCAGGGTGCCCTGGCGGTGGGGCCAGCAGGCATGAAGGGGATGGAACCCCAGTCCCCGCACCTGCCTAATCAGGTGCTCTAGTCTGCTGAGCTATCTGGACTGCCCACCAATTGCTAGTTTTGAAAGGCTTTCTTTGGTGATTTTTTTTTCCAGGGAGAAGGGTCTTTTTCCATGCTGGTAATCAGCTCAGGGCCTCACATTTGATATGCCTAATCAGGGCATAGGCTGGTTGGGTATCACTCAGTTGTGTCCCTGATCACAAGCCTTCCAAATAAATACATAATAATACATAAAAAAGCAATCTCTTGAACAACAACAAAATAAATATTGAGTTATAAATTTTACAGCATACAGCATATAGCATCTCATCTGCTACTTTCATTGTAATTCTCATTCATTCCTTGTTGTTCTTTACCCACGCTCTAATTTCTGTATTATTCACTTCTCTCTGCCTCAATATTTTTCATAAAAAAGGACAAACACTACCTAAAATGAGTGAATGTAAATTTGAAATAAAAGGTGATAGAGAAGAAAATACAGAGAACAGCATAGTGAAATCCACTATATTGCTAACTACTTCATGTTGCTCAGCCTAAGAAGTGAGTCAAAATTCAGTGTTGTGAATATTTAAATTCTTCCCAAATTGAAATAAAAAATAATCATTTATTTACTTATTTATTTATGTGCTTGGTACAGGGTCTCACTACACAGCTGGAACTCACAGTGATCCTTCTGTCCCAGCCTCCCCAGTGCTGGGATGACAGGCGTGCACCACGCCTTATTTCGGCGGTCTGCTCTGTGCAGGCCGGCATGGCGTGTGGTGCAGGGAATTGAATCCAGGTCCTTGTGCTTACCAGGCAGGCACTCAGATCACCAAGCTGTCTCTCCAGCTCCAATTGATATTTTAATTAAAGTTTCCCATTGTTAGTTTTATTTATTTATTTATTTTTAAAGTATGTAGTACAGGTTCTACAGAGTCTACAGAGTCTCACTACACAGATTGAACTTGTAGTGTTCCTTCTGCTTTCAGCCTCCCAAGCTCTGGGATTACAGGTGGGTGCCACCACGCCCAGTCTCAATTGCTGTCACAGTGCACCCCGGGGGCTGGTCCAGCACAGCACGCTGGGGCTCAAACCCCGGCCCCTGCGCCTGCCTAAGTGGGCCCTTTAATTTGCTGAGCTATTTGGCCAGCCCGAGATTACTTTTTAAGCAGGTAGAAGATATAAAATGTTGTAGGGATTAATTCTATCATACTGAAGTGGTAGATTCAGGTCACGGGGCACATCTACACTACATGGAACAAAACACACAACTGGATTAAATTTGACTTTGAAATGGAATATTTTGTAACTCATCTTCTTTCAGATCCCAATATTATCCTAAAACTGCACAAGAGAGTTTTTCGAAGCAGCAAACTATCGTCCATACTGTGAAAGCCCCGCAGAATTTCTAAGGGGTTACCCACACAGCCTACTCACAAACCAAGATAACCCCCTTACCACAAAGGGCCTCAGTACCTGGGAAAAGGCACAGCTGTCGACAGCAAAACTCATTTCCAACACAAATAAAATCACAGGTATAATTTGGTCTATATGATAAATGAAACAAATGAACCAAAGACATATAAAATCAGAGTTGATTTAAAAAGCTATTCATCAAGAATGAGTGTCTATTACAGTTTAGGTAAACTGAATACACTTTTGATAATTCAATCAACCTATTTTTCTAAAACCTCATAAAGCAATAGATAAAAGAAGTATTTAAATTATCACAATGTGTGATTTTTATTTCCACAAAACCAAAAATATATTAAAATTTTTAGGGGTCAGAGAGGATGGCTCAATGGAATAAGCACTTGCCTGGTAAGTGCAGGGGCCTGAGATCAATCCCGAGTTCTGCCAAAAAAAAAAAAAAAAAAATTACTTTTGTTACAAAAACTTGGAAAAATAAAGGAAGAGAGATAAATTCTTAGGCCAATGAGGAGACACATGTTTTGAATGCCCCAGCACTTCCCTCTCCCTTAGTTTTCCAGTGTACTTTCTTTCCTCAGCTTTCTGCTCTTTTATTTCTTTCAGAAGAAGCTCAAGGCTTCTAGTTTGAGTCAGCACCAGCACGGTTGGTGTTATCTCCACACTGCTGAATGCTATCACTGGGATATTTTTGCTAGATTTTCGCTCACTTGTCTTACAGATATTTTACACCTTTCTTAGCAGGCAGTCTTGTTCCTGCACAACTTGCTTTTCCTAAGCACTGAGGTTCTATTCTTTTGCCCCCTTCTCAGCCTTGATTCTGCTCCTTTTCCTTCAATCCCTGATTTCCAAGGACTTGGAGCATGTCTGTCTGCCTCTCACCTGCTTTCATTAGTTGCCTCTGAGCATTCTTAGCTAAATTCTATACCAAGTATCCTAAATATATCGTCTAGTTATGGCTGTAATATTTCTAATATAAATGTACTTCCCTGCTTTTTTATAAATTGCTTTTGTTATCCTAAAGTTATTCTGGTATGGTATCAGATTTAAGACCATCGGTCTGTGAAAAGCAGGCCCTTCGTGCTTGGTAGTGGCTCTGCGTCCCATCCTGCAGAGCCGCACTTTCACAGGGAGACCCCGGCAGTTCCCCAGCCGCCCCACGCCTCCCATGCTGCCAGTAATGGTCTGTGTGTGCCCGTCTGTTCCTCTAAAGGGTTTGTCCTATAACCTCTACTCTGGCCCTTCTGCCATCTAATCTAACTCAGTCTCAACAACTGCAATCTCACTACTCTTTGTGTCCAAGTGGACTCTTCAGTCTTATCCTTTCCATATTCACCAATATTAAGATTCACTTCATGATTTTTCCCTGTGCACTGATGAGCATATGGTTATCTTTGCTCTTGTTACTCTAGTACCTTGGCTAAGCACTAACGGGCTGACCCTACCCCAGGAGCCCAACCCCTGACCCACAATTATAATGCATGAGAAGGGAACAGGCAACAGGCCAACATCTTCACTTAGCTCAACATTCTGCAGATGAGGCACAAGAGGGAGCTCTCCATGGAAGATGAGAAAAAAAAGAGAGGAAAAAAAAAAAAAAAGATGAGAATAAGTTGGTAGGACACCTGATGGAGTCTCTGGGAACTGCAACGCTCTCATATTTGGTTGACAAAAGAAATACTTAGACTCCAGCAGGGCGACCACACAACCTTTTACTTTACAAAGACTAAGAAGGTTGAACAATCATCTACCCGAGAGACAGCACAGCAGCAACTAGCCACTAGGAAGAGTATGCAATGTGTTAATTATTGGAATTGTCCTACCAATTTGATTTGAAACTGTCCATTGTTATTTGTTTCCCAATAAAATTATGAAAAAAAAAAAAAAGGTTGAAGGGTGAATTTTAACCACTGAGCCGACTTACCCGCGGGGATACTTGGGCATTGCATTTTTTTAAACCTAAATACTATCTAAAGTGTTCATTGCTCTAGCAGTTGTCAAACAGTCAGTTCTTATATTGAATAAATTTGATAAAAATCATATTTATATTTCTTGTTGTATTACCAACAAAAATTAAGAGAAATATTTAACATCTGGTCATCCTGTATTTAAATAATTGAACAGGTAAATGGTTAAGGGTCCTAATTTGTCAGAGGACTGAAGCGTCTGCTTCTCTCAGCAGAGAGCGTAGCGTCCAGGGTTCAATCCCCAGTGTGCTGTACTGGCCCCGCCCTGGCGCGTGCTGAGATAGGGATTGAGAATGGACATGGTAGCCCATGCCCGTAATCCCAGAGCTTGGGAGGCTGAAAGCAGGAGGGTCACTACAAGTCCGATCTACATAGTGAGACCCTATACACTCTATACACCCTGTCCTAAATACAGGGAAAAAGAAGCCCTAATTTGGAATTTCAGCTAAAGTTTATAGGACAGCTAACATGGTATTAGAAAAGGGAAATAATAGGATAAGAACTCGGTGTGCATGTGAGCAGAACAGAACCATTATACAAAACAACTGCACTTGAGGGGGGAATGGGAAGATAACCAGGCGATTTATTTTTTAATAGAAGGAATGTAAATGTATCTCAAATGTCAAGTTGAAGAATATAAGTCATACAGATTCTTGAGATAGAACTAGAATAATAAAACAGAGCAACAATTGTACAATGGACATGAAATGTCACCACATAGCATTCTACTTTACATGAATAAAAACTGTATAAAACAAATACCTTTGTTGAGTAAAAATATACATTGAAATTAAATACTGCACAATACCACACAACCCATTAATTCTGCTGCAGATTTCAGTGGAGTTGTCTCACTTTAACCTCTGTGGCTTTTGTTTCCATTATGTATTTTTTAGCATCATTTCATTATGTATCCAAACAATATTTGGTTAGAAATATTAAACTATCAATGATTGAGGGAAGACCAGACGCTCACATTTCCGCATGTAGGGATTAGCACTCTGGGTGCATGAATTTCAGTCCCTCATTTCATGGCTGACTCTGAGGCCTACAAGCATTTGGTTGCCAGACACTGCACATAAAGGATGACGCACTACCTGACAATAGAGTGCAAATAATTCTCTGTGGGTAAACCATTCTTCATTTATAATTTCAGATCAACCAGCACAACACATTTTCTTTAAAAAAATTATTTATATTTGTTTGGTACAGGGTCTTCGTTATGTAGCTCAGACTCATAGCAATCCTCCTGCCTCAGCCTCCCCAGGGCTGTGATCACAGGCATGCGGCACCACGCCTGATTTAGGTGGCCAGCATAGCATGCTGTGCCGCACTGGGGATCGAACCCAAGTGCTTGTGCTTGCCCGGCAGGCACTTAGATGGCTGAAGTAGCTCCCTGGCTCCTGCACAGTGCATTTTTGTATATCCTTTACCAACAAGGCCTACTAAGTTATTGCACATTCTATAACTAGAAATTTTAATATGTACTTTTATATTTTTAAGCTGCATCCTTATTTGTATACAAACTGGAAACATCAGTATTTGTATTTTTACAGGAGGTCAGTTTCTAACAGTTTGGAAGAAAGCTATGAATGCTTCCAAACTAATTGGGGCTATAGCATAATCTCTTATCAAAAGGCTACTCAATACTGATTTCTTTTTTCTTTTAAGTGTATTTAGTACAGGGTCTACAGGGCCTCACTATGTAGATTGGACTCATAGTGATTTTTCTGTTTTCAGTCTCCCAAGCACTGAGATTACAGGCATGCACCGCCACAATCAGTATCAATGGCCATCTCAGCACAGCCCCGGGGTGGGGCCAGCTTGGCATCTAGGAATTGATCCCCAGCCTCTGTGCTCTGCCCAAGCAGGCGCTTTAGTCTGCTGAGCTATCTGGCCAGCGTAATGCCATTTTCTTAGTAGCTTATGTTTCTGTCATTATAAGTTGTTCAATTTAATTCCACCATAAAAATAAATTCAATGTCATAATTACTATTGTATGGAAGTTTTTTCCAAGTTATGTATGTCATAGAATTTCAAAAATTATTAACCAATAATCTCGCTATTCTATTTTAATCAAAACTGGGTGTAATCCCAATTAATCCTAGAAATGCATGAATTGCATATGAATATGCAAATCTCTGTGTTTCACACAGGTTACAGTACTTCAGGCTTTGATATGTTTTTCATATATATTTTCAACATATTTTATATCATCCATAGACTTCCTGGCAAACAGGACAAATTTGCCTGCAACAGAGTATACATTTTGGATACAAGAGTAGATGTTGTCAAGAGATGCTATTCCAGGACTGACCTCAGAGCAGAAGCACCTCTGTTCGCCCACCCCAAGAAAGTAGGACAGACCTTCTAATAAATTGTATGAGGTTATTTTCATGGCAACACAGAGAAACATGCAATGAAAGCCTTATATCTCATGACAGATAAAAATAAACTTACAATTTTTTAGATTGAAATGGAAAAACTGCAATAGCAAGCACAAACACCAAAACGTCACGCAGGATCTGGGGGCAGATTTATTGACATCAATGGGCATGGGTTGGGACCATTCAGGAACATCAGGCCCTCATTGCTGGGGGTCTAGGGCTCCCGTGGGACCAGCAAGCGGGAAGAACAGTGGCAGACTGGCTTGTCCACTGGGGTTGGTTTATACAATGTGCATCACAATGACCAGCTGTGCAGCTATGACAGTGATCGATGGTTTCTAAAAGACAAGAGGAAGCAGGAAGCCCTTGAAACTAACAGATTGAAATACACTGCCTGGGGGAGGGGGCATTTCAGTTTCTCTAGCAAATCTTTGCTGGGTGGGCAGGGTACATGTGATCTTTTTTTTTTTTTTTAAGGGTCTACAGGGTATTCAGGGTCTCACTACTAGATCGGACTCCTAGTGATCCACCTATTTACAGCCTCCCAGGAGCTGGGATTACAGGCGCATGCCACCACATCCAGTCTCAATTGCCCTCTCAGCATGCCCCCGGGGGAAGGCCCCCCGCACAGCAGGCCCTGGGGATCTAATCCATCCCCTGAGCCTGTTTACAGGCGCTTTAATCGACTGAGCTATTTGGCCGGCCCTTACATGTGATCTTTTGAGACAAGGCCCACCTAGAAGCAATAACATCAGAGTCATCAGGGATCCTAGATTGGGCTCTAATCAAGGGCTCCAAGGGTATCTTATTAGAGTTTTTCCCTAAACTGATTTTTAGGAAGAGACACAACTTAGGTCTGCTTGTTCTGTGACACTACCCTGTGACAGCAGTGAAGGAGGTGATCTGATCTAGGAAAGGGGCCACTGTGCCTTGGATTGCTTATCAAATCTTGGCCAAGTGTTTGATGGATTGTTCTGTGCTCATGATGCCACCACCGTTCTTACAATTTAAAACACACAGCTAGCCGAGGACAGAGAAACAGGAACTAGGGTAAGCAGAATCCAGGTCAATTAACAAAAACCACCGCTAGCAGAGATCAGGGAAGCAAGGCCCGGGGTAAGCAGACTGAAAAGCCACAAAGGACAAGGAGAAGAGGTGTGGCACAACCCTGTGGGCGAAGGCCTCAGGCCTCAGGCCTGTGTGTGCCACCCCTCAAAGTGAGCCTTGGAGGAGCTGTCCAGGTAAATTTTTGACAGAATCTAAGCCTGGATTTCTGAAACCAGTAGAAGTAGTTAACAGGCACCTGGGTTACATGTATATGCAGGAAAGCCTACCCACACAGCTGGTCTTTTAACTGGTTACGAGCTGTATAGAGCTATTATCTAACCTAGTTTTTGAGTTACCGCTACTACAAATGCAGGCCCGTTGTTACTGCTAATTACCAAGTGCAGGCTGCATCTAGGAACGATGGATTTTTACCGAGCAGGCTTTGCCGACAGGAGAGGTGCACTGCTTGATGCAGGTGCGGTGGCCTTGGGACAGAGCTCAGTTACCAGAGGGGCACGATGGAGAGCAAGCCCTAGGGTGCATCTTCGTCCATACTCCTGGAAATAAGTCTCTCAACACCTCCAGGCTGTGATTATCGGGCACTGCACAGGCACTGGACTTCCTCTCAGGGTACAGGCAGAGTCAATACCCCTCAGTCGCACAGTATCTGTTTTGGCTGAATGTCTTTTCTGTGAGGGGTTCAGTGTTAAATTCAGTAACTGTAGACATGTTCGGTTCTCCCAGGAGAGTACAGTGCTGATCTGAGGATTCCGGGCCCTCTGTTGCATTACAGCCCCAGCTTGGACACGCTCAGAGGAGGAATGTGCTCGCCCAAGCGTGAGGATCAACCTCTGCGGTGGGGCCTTTTGCTCTTGACTAGGCTCAGGCCCCGACTCAGATGCAGCAGCGTTCTGCAGTGCTACACAGAGTCAGGAGGCGTGTTGACAGCGGCTCCACATTGGCAGGTGGGTCCGCAGGGGTAGAGCCCGGGTGGCAGAGTCCACGACTCCTTACGGGAACTGGGTCCGAGTGAATTAGTGTGGCAGAACAGGAGGCTGTGGTGCGGGGGACAGCACTGGAGGTGGCATCGTGGCTGGCTGCCTGAGCAGCTGGGACTGATGGATGTAAGGAGGAGGCAGCTGGACTCCGGACCTTTGGACAGAATAGGATGAAGCTTTGTGGGCTTTGGCTGAATCTGAGAGCATATCAGGCATCCACTTTTTGACAAGTGGTTGGCTTTTTTGTTGTTGTTGTTCTGCAGCACACAGGTGCAGAGTCAGGTGGGAGAGTTTTTAACCCTTAAGGCAATTGAATCCAAGTGAGCTGGTCTTTTATCTCAGGGCATTCCCCAGTTGAAGGGGCTAATGGGAGCGGCTCACAAGCAGGGGCTGCGTTGTCGGTGACACAGAGATCTTGCTGAGCTGATTAACACTCTAGCAGGCTCGTGTGTGGCTGGATACCTGCTGATGCTTCCTGTGACATCAGACAGCAGTGGGGGTCACAGCGCAGTGGCGTGGTTGATGTGCAGGCTAAGAGGGTTCCTTAGATCATGCCTCTGGGAGGAGAGGCTTCAGAACTTCAGGATGGCAGCTATTTGTCCCAAGCTGATGCACGTGTCACTTTTCTCTTGGGGAGTAGTCCAAGTTGAACGTGCAGGGTTCAACGTGAGAAAGACTGGCTGTTCAGGTTGAAGAAGATGCCCCCCAGGCTGTGTGCTCATGGCAGAAGGGGTGAGGGGCGAAGTGCCAGAAGCCTGGGGGAGGGCACACTTCTTACAGAGGAAACTTTTGCAGGCCGAGAATTCCATTCCAGGGTTTACCAGGGAAGTCACAGGCTTTCTCCCCACTCTTGCAGTGATCACGAGCTCCTGGAGACCCAGTCTGTTGAGCTCAGTCTGTCCTTTCTGCTCAAGCCCAAGAGGATACAGCTCATTTGTCAGAGCTGACAGTCCAATGTTTCCTCAGTCGCAGTGTGGAGCTCAGAAGGAATGGTTGGCAGGCCTCTTAGGCGGTGTTAGATGGCGCTATCTGACCAGGACAGGTGTGCAAGCAGGAGGCTCCGGCAGTTGGGCCTCTGTGGGAACAATCAGGCAATGGCTGGATGGAACCAGTTCAGCTGGCTGGAAGTGGATGCGTTGGGAGTGGGGAGTGAAGCTATTGGTGGTGTTGGCAGCAGCTGCAGGGGTAATAAAAGTGCCAGGGTGGAATTCTCAGGAGGAATGGGCCTAATTTCTCTTTTTTCTTTTCTTTTATCCTGAAGTCAGGGACTGTGGGATTTTAACTAATAGGTTCCTGCTGTATCTCCCTACGGCGTGTGTTGCATACCCTTGAATAAGGCACAACAGACAAAGGGTGGGAGCGTCTCAGAGAGAGACCGTTGGGATGTCCTCCTGGCCACGCCCCTTGTGGGGACTGAGGCACAGCTTAGCTAAGGAGGGTGTGAGGCCTCTGCTATGTCATGTGCCACATGGACCCGCAGGTGGGGGCCCCGCCAGCCACAGTGACCAGTACTTCCCAGTCTTGCTGTGCAGATGGCGCAGCCGATTGCCTGCACCATATGTTCCTCTCACTCACGCACTCAGTGACCCAGCGCACGGTAGTTAAGGATCGTAGTCCTCCTTTCCTTGGGGATGGTCTTAACTAACAAGAGGTAATCAAGCTTTCCTTCTGTTCAAACTGAGCAGGACTGGCAGACTAAGCAGAGTGCCCCCGGGGGGTTACCAGAAATCAGGCAGGCAGGCAGACAGATACAGACAGACAGACAGAATGCATCCTCTTCCCTTGGGAGTCTGATGTGAGTCACTCAAGTGGGGAGCCAGGAATCCCCCTCTAGGCCTTCAAGGGGACCCTAGAAACCTCAGGCGTATGCCTTCCCACCAGAACCTGGAGAGGACCTTGTTCTTTTTGCAAGGACCACAACTGGTGGCCAAGAACGTCAGCATAGTCGGTCTCCCCAGCTGATGCAACAAACACAACAGCAAGCAGCAACATCATAAACAACACCCAGAATTTGGAGGCAGATTCATTTTGTAGCAACAGGCACCGATGAGGATCATTCCCACACTATCAGGCCATGGTGTTGGATGGTCTGGGGCTTCTATGGGACAAGCAAGCAGGAAGTCCAGCTGCAGAAAGGCTTGTCAAGTGGGGAGTGACATGTTCAGTGTGCATCATAGTGACTGGCCATTGCTAAGAGATAGGAAAAAAACTGATCTGAAACAGGAGCTATTACCTGGGCCACTAACTAAAGTAGAAGGGGGGCATTTTAAAAAATATTTATTTGTTTGTTTTTTTATTTGGTACAGGGCCTCACTACGCAGCTCAGACTCCTAGTCATCCTTCCGTCTCGGGCCCCTCAGTGTTGGGATTACAGGCATGTGCCACCATGCCATGTTTCAGTGGCAGGCTTGGTGCAGGGCTGGCATAGCACGTGGTACCAGGGATTAAACTCCGGTCCTTGAGCTCAGCAGGCAGGCACTTAAACTACCAAGCTATCTTCCTGGCCCCGACTTTTCTACTATAAGGCCCAAAGCTCAGGAAAATAGCAGATCGTTTGTGACTTTGTCTCAGGTTTAGGTTTTGTGGATAAAATTTTAAAATCGTGGGATCATAAAGGAAAAGTAGACATATTAGATCATAATGTAAAAATCTTCATCAGACACAGAAAAGAATATGGGAGTCATATTTGAAAGATATACATCTGGCCAAGGATCAGACTACACCAAATATATGGATCCCCGGGCCTAATGTGCTGGCCCCGACCCTCAGGCGCACTGAGATGGCAATTGAGACTGGACACGGTGGCGTGCCCCTGTAATGCCAGCTCTTGGGAGGCTGTAAATAGGCGGATCACTATGAGTCTGATCTAGTAGTGAGACCATCAACACCCTGTAGACCCTCCCCTAAAATACAAAAAAAAAAAAATACTAAATACAGTAGGATTGGTACCATGGTCCATTTCTTTTTATCGTTCTTCCTCTGTCTCCATCTCTGTCTCTCTCGTTCTATTTCCTTCTTCTTCCTTTGTGCAGGGGGGTTGAACCCAGGGATTGTCGTGCTCTACAAATGTTTTCCTAAAGAACATGTCCAGCCCTATTATTCGTGCCTTATGTATCCCCCAAAGGTCATGCATTGGAACCATGTTTGGTTCATGGCAACACTCAGTGCCTTTTGTATTCCCTAATTTGGACATGGTTAGATCTGTCATAGCCCTAGTGGCTGTTTTTCCTTCTTTGGGAGGAGGCCTAGCTCACCAGAAGTGTCAACAAGGTGACCAAAGCACATCAGACCAGTTCAGAGCCCCTTCTTAGTGCCATTTGTCCCATATGGCAGATGTGGAATCATAAGGTTTAGTGTTAGCCTGATTTGGCTTAGGATTCTGTTCTGATCCTTCTTTTCTATGTGATAGTTCCTGCCCTTTGGGAGGGAAATGCTTACTGTGCCACTGCGTCTTGGAGGAACGGATCCTTCTGTCTTATTTTTCAGCAGCTCAAAGCTGAGAATTTGTCTTGCACTTTGGAGGATCAGCCACATTAAAATGAGTTCACTCACATGGGCCCTAATTCAGTGTGGTTGGGACGTTTTACAAAACCAGAGGTTTGGATGCCAATAGAGACATCTACAGAAGATATTGTGTCGGTCCAGGGAGAAGCTATGAGACTAAAATGATAAATCTAAGACTCAAGACATGCCTGAGACCACCAGCTGCCCCAGGAAAGTGCAAAGAACTCCTCCTCTGATGCCTTCAGAGGAGGCCGTGTTCTGGACCACAGCCTCCAGAAATGTGAGAGAGTAGATTTGTGTGACGGCAGGCAATATGGACAGCACCTGTGCGTGCCTCCAAGCAACAGTGTTGATGAGAGCCCATGTTTGTCACTGAAGTCCTAGGGTGCCAACAGACCAGTGCCAGTGTGTCCTCCAAAAGGCACATGTCATTGATTGGCTTTTTAGGGAATTAATTGAATCCTGAGGGCATCATATTGGATAATATTCTTGGCCTCTGGTTCCTTCTGCTAAAGCACTTTTCTCCCTTTGCCTTTCTTGCTACCATAAATGAGTAATTACCTCTGTCAGTCCCTCTTACCTGATGCGCCTCTAGAAGATATGGACTAAATCTTTATTACTGTGAGCTAAAAGTGAAACTTTCCTCCTTTGCGTTGTTTTTTTTTCTCTCTCTCTCTCTTTTTGCATTGTTTATTAAAGGAAGTTGTCAAGGTGATGAAAAGTTGGGTTTTACCGTCTTTACATCTGGCATTTGAGAGGCTGGTAATGATGGTGGCAAAATAACTTACCAAGACAGAGACGGAATCAAGGAGAGTTGTCTAGGTGTGTTGTACAGCAAGTGGTGAGATGCACATATCTAGATGTGTGGGTTAATTTTACATTCCAAGCTCACTAGGCCACAAGCGGCCTAGATACTTGGTTGGAAATTAGTCTAAATGTGTCTGTGAAACTGTTTCTGGATAAGATCAACATTTGAATAGTAACCTAACAAGTGTGGACTATTCTGCTTAGGGTGGGTCCCAGCCTGAAGGTCTGAACAAAAAAAACTATCATGTAGGAGGAGAGATCATTTTTTCTCTCTACCTGTCTTTTGGCTTAGAAATAGGTCTTCTCTTGCTTCTAAACTCAGACACGTAGTAAAATTATATCACCAACTCGCATGTGTCTCTAGCCTGGGTCCTGCACGCCATAGGTTTTTCAACCTCCCTGATGGTGTAACTGTGTGCAAGTACATTGTTGTATAATAAATCATTATCTATCTGTCACTTAGCTAGCTAGCTATCATCTCCTATTGATTCTGTCTCTTTGAAGGAAACAGACTACTACATATGTTAGAATTGACAAGTTTTCTAAAAGAATAGAAATTGTCAGTTTTATGAGTTGGCTCTGTGTTTTTTATTATTGGCTTTCTTATTATATTTAATGACATTGACAATTTAATTTTCATTTTTAAATGAAACACTTATAATCCATGTAGTGACTGCCATTAGAGGGTCCCAAAATATCTCCACTGGGTCCTCCTAATCAGGAAAGGAAAAAAACTAAAAATCCTTATAGGTTTTTAAAAATATCTTCAAAGTGAAAAATCTCCAAATAATCTTAATCCACTGCATAAATGTCTGAAAACTACTTGTTCCACAAGGAGACACTTTTCTCCTATACCTATAGGAGATTGCTGAAAAACAATTGCAAAATCTCAGCCTTTACTGACTGAGTTCTGGCCGTAGCTGTCGTCTCAGTGTTGTACGATGTCTTCTGCTAAATGGAAGGTCTTTATTGTGATAGAGTGCGCTCTTTCAATCTGCAATGTGACTGTATGTGGAGAGTGAAGATAAGACAAGTGAACCCTTGCGTTCTGATGATCCCCTTTACCTAGGAAAGGGCCTCTCTAGCCCGGGTCATTGTGGTCTCCTTACCCTCCATACAAGTAGGGGCACCACATGAAGGTGGACCATTCTCTCTCCCAGTGGTGGGAATCATTTTAACCCTGTCTGAAGAGATTAACCCAACACGGGCTGAAGAATTTGCACCGCTTCCTATGAAGCAGGTGCCATGCTAGACAATGCTGTTTCTCCTCAGGACCCACCTCCGTCATCTCTCTTCACTTTTACATCAATAACAAAGCAAAACCACAGTAGGCCTTTACAGGTGAGGTGTGAAGTGTGAGTCAGTCGTGAGTGTATCATACTCCAAATGAATGACTTGACTTGACTTTTTATATAGAGGCCTAAATCTGGGTAATAAACACTGCAATAGATGTTGAGTGTGTGAAATAGTGGTAAAATGTAGAGTTGAGTCAAGCTAAATTTACTGGGGCGGCCGCGGCGATGACTGCGAGGGGCACCGCGAGTCGCTTCCTGGCCAGCGTCCTGCACAACGGCTGGGGCGGTACGTGCAGCAGCTGTGGCGTCTCAGCTTCAGTCTCAGCCGCTATCGATAGGCCTCGTCGCGCGGCGCCAGGAAGTTCGTGGAACGCGAGGTGATCGACTTCGCCCGTCGCAACCCAGGGTTTGTCGTCTACGTGAGCCTCCGACCGTGCTGCGTGCCCGGAGTAGTGGCCGAATACCGTGAGCGCGGCCGGGGCTGGGGAGGCGCGCTGGCCCCCGCGGGGACACCCGCTCAACAGCTCCTGCTGTCGGCGCCTCCCTTCTTGCAGTTAATGGGGCCCTGCGCGAGGAGCGTCCACTGCAAGTCGGCGGAAGAGGTCTCCACGCCGGTTCAGAAGCTGGCGGGCGGGTCAGGCCTGGACGCGGTCCGCATCCGAAAGCCCTTCCACACCGACAACCCCAGCATCCAGGGCCAGTGGTACCCCTTCAAAAACAAACCTGCGGCATTCCGCGGGCTGCGCCCCCGAAAGCCCCGGGACCGTGCCCCAGGCGGGGGCGAGCGCGCAAAGAATCGCACCACCTACGCTAACCCAGGCCGGCCTGGTGCCCAGCAGAGGTGTTCCTCCCTCTTTGGCATTCCAAGCCCAAGCAGATAAAGAGATCTCTCCCTTGCCCCAGCGCTGGCTTAACGCCAAAGGCCTTGTTTGGGGTGAGGCACTGCCTGTTGGATTCCAGCGTCCAATGCTGAGAGCTATGACTTTTTTGTTCCCTAATTCAAATTAGTGGGCATCCCTGAAACCGAAGGTAAGAGTCTTGAAATGCCACACAAGGTCTTTGTTTTCTAGAATCTAAATAGAAGCCGCACAAGTTGCCTCAAACCTATAATTGCAGTACTTTCAAAGCCGAGGCAGGAGTATTGTGATGAATTCGAGGCCGCCCTGAACTACATAGATGTCTCAAATAATAATAATAATAATAATAATAATAATAATAACCCAGATTGGTAATGCTGATTTCAAAACACGGTGGTGGGGCCGCGGGTTGTCTGGAGGCTGGCTCCTAAAGGTCCCTCACACTCTACAGCCACAGCCATTGAGCTAGCGAGAGATCTGCTGTGACCTGGTGTATGTGAGATGCTTGTTATATGTGTGAATGTTTGTGTAAAGATTAAAAAACTGATATCATTAACTTATGCAAGTTTAAAAAATAAAAAAAGCTAAATTTATTCATGTAGGCTCCCTGAGTAGAGACTGTTGATATATGGTGCAGTTCTGGGGACAAGGAAAGGCTCCAACAGTTTGGTGAGCTACTTTGAAACAGACCAGAATGATGTCTTATGGTGAGAAAATGAGAAATGCCAGGTCTGCCTCACTTTCACGGAGAGGAATAGTTTCAAGGTCTTGGGGCAATTAAATTGCTGAAGAGAATTTGTCTTTTAAGACCTATTCATCCACTCTGGGAGAAGGCAGAAGATACGTGGACTCAATCAACACCACTGCGAACAATAAACGTGCCATGGAAGTCTAGCAGCTTTGAAATTCACCTTGATTGCTGTTCTCCCCAAGCCACTCCATAGAGACCGCCATCACTGAATTCAGAATTCTCAATGCAATGAATGGTGGGATTGGATTTCATGGTGGAAGAGGCCAAGGAGAGCTACTCAGCCGCTGAAGACTGAGTGAGTGCAATCACAGAATGGAAAGCAGGAAAGCTGGCTTCAGCGCTGTGATCCCTGCCAACCTGAAGCTACTGTCCTAGTCGATCATGATCTGTAGGTGACAATGTAACAGCAAATGCACCCTCCCCTCACCCCAGTACACTGCAGCTTCTTAGTTGTCCAGGTAAGTAGTTCCTGTGGAGGTTCTGGTTTCTTCTGTCTCCTAGGAATGGCTGGTCACTGTAATGCATAGCTGGTTGCTATGATGCACCTTGTATAAAACAATCCTCCGTGGACAAGTGATTCTGCATCTGTACTTCCTAATTGCTTACCCCATAGAAGCCTTAGACCACCAGAGATCAGGGCCTGCTATTTTGGGAGTACTCCCAATTAGAAGCTTAGTTGGTTGGTATTATCAGAATAGCCTTAGATGAAGTTAAAAAGAAAAAAAGCTACCCTGAATCACTCAAAAAGAATAATACGCCTTCAATTATTTCCTAAACTATACATATATATATATATATATATATACTATTTATTTATCCACTTAATCATCTGTCCATCCATCCATCCCATAAATTGTTTCCAAAAAAATTCTTCCTAACACAAATATAAAGACTGAATTGAAAACTAATCCTGGTAGATTATCTACTCCTTGAAAATTAGAACTAAATGAGTCAGAAGTCAGTAAAACAGCATGTGTATCTAATTATAAGAATGAAAAAGAAGGGGCCGGGGAGATGGCTCAGTGGAATAAGCACTTCCCTGGCAAGTGCAAGGGCCTGAGTTCAATCCCTGGTTCCGAGGGGAAAAAAAAAAGTGAAAAAAAAAAGAATGAAAAAGAGAAATTTTAGAAAAGAGTATTTAATATCATGGAAAACCACAAATTTAAAAGGAAGACATTAAAAAATATTACTGTGTAGACCTCAGGCAACAGCTTTAAAGTTGTTGGTTAATATAAGTATACAAAATGAAAAATAAGATGGATATTTAATAAAATAAGACAAATTATTTTGCCTTCTATTCTAACTAGGAAAACTGACAGCTTCTCATATAATATAATTTCAGAATAAAAATAATCATGAGCTGGATATCTGAAGACTTATTTAAAACAACTGTTAAAAAATTCAATAATAAAAATGAAAGAGAAAGGATATTTATCACTCTCACTGATATTCTTTAGTAAGAGCTGTAATAAATTATAATAAATTATGTCACTTTCTTCATAACAACCATTTGAATCAATAATGAGCCACGCACGATTGTAGTTCCTTAAGATTATGACGAAGCTGAAGAGTTCGCCTGGCCTAATGGCCTCACGACTCTCAAGATGTTAAAGCTGAGTGCGTTTCTTATGAGGCCATCACGACACCTGTGAAAATCCCACGTGAAGCCTACGGAGATAGCTCAGCTGTGGAAGTGCCTGCCTAGGTAAGCACAAGGGCCTGAGTTCAATCCTAAATAAACCTTTCCTTCCTTCATTTTGGGTGCCGGGCATTTGTCCCAGCAACAAGAGGAGAGTAACTGAGACAGTGAGAAAAGAGAAGTCTCCAAAATTTGTGATCCAGACACAGGAAAATAACAACTTTGGGAAGAAAAGAAAGGAAAATAGATGCCCAGAAGCTGGGTGGGCTCTGACAGGAACACTAAAGGCTGCAGAGAAATTGAAGAGACAGCGCACAGCTCGGAGAAGGAAAGAGCCAGTTTTCACTTTCTCCCTGGATCCCAGCTTGTGACTCACGGGAGGGAGAGACTAAATCTACCCCAAGAAATTGAGAGCAGGGAAGAAGCCTCAAGAAGAAGCATGGCAGTGGGAAAATCGAGCAGTTTCTGCAAGCTGCAGGGACCTGGGAATCCTTTGGTAGGTGTGAGCTCCGGTTCAGGCACCCACAATACCTCCTGCACGGAATGGCTGGTTGGATATCAGTCTAGGGAAAAGTCCGTTGTCTAAGCTCAGAGCAACTGCGTGACAGCACTTCAGGGCCCTCTGACTTAATTTCCCACAGTGACTGGGTGAGCCACAGCACAGGAGACAGCTGAGTCAGGGGGCAGACTGGGAAGAGGCACCTGGGGGTTCTGGACTAAGAGAAACAGGCCCTGCTCCCACAGGCCTCTTGTTCTACCTTTCTCCTGCCTTCCTTTATTGGGGTTTTGGGAATTTCCCTTCGCCTTTTCCCCTGCTGCTTCTTTTTCCTTAATCTCTACTTCATTTTTCATATGAAATCTCTACTTCATATGAGCAGAATATATTTACTGAGGGAAAGAAAGCTCTGTCAAAGAGAGGGACAGGAGGGGGGGACCCAAGCAGGTAGTTCCCCTTCATTTTTTTTTATTTAGTATCTTTACTGTTGTCCCTTTTAATTTTTTCCCTTTAATTTTCCTTCATATTTTTATTCTCTATATAATTTTTCTGCCTTTTCGCATTCATCTTTCATTACTTATCAATTTTATTGTTATTATTATTATTATTATTATTATTATTGCATTTTAGGGAAGGGTCTAAAGGATGTTCAGAGTCTCACTACTAGATCAGACTCACAGTAATCCACCTGTTTACAGTCTCCCAAGAGCTGGGATTACAGGCATGCACCACCATGCCCAGTCTCAATTGCCATCTCAGCGCACCCTGGGGGCAGAGCCCACACGGCAGACCCAGGGATCAAACCCCTAGCCCCTGCTGGAATAAACATCCATTTCCAGAAATGCTCCTTTTCCCCATTACTTTATCCTTCTTCTCAGTTCATATATTTTAAGATTTTACATTTTCTTCCTGCTTTCCCCTTTCTTTAACCCTTACATATTTAATAGGCACATAATAATAGAGCTTTATAGATCTTTATTGATCTTTAGATAATTTTAAAAAGTTACTGTTGAAATTTTTCCTATCACTATCAAATTACAACATTTAGTATATTAGTTACAAGTCAATACCTGGGTTTTCTTAATGTTTATGTTTTTATTGTAGATTTCTTCTCTAGGGTTAAGAGTGGTACACAGCGGTTCTTATGAAATGCTAATATTCCCCTTGATTTTTGCTGCTGTTGCTGTTGTTGTTGTTGTTTCGGTCCCAGGGAGAGAACTCAGGCAAGCATTTAGGCCACGGAACTATATCCCTGGATAGCCCTTGTTTTGAACCGCATTAGTATAGCTGACTTTCTCGCTGTACGAGGGTAGCATAATGTTACTAGTAATGGATTTCTCTGCAAACCAAAATCAGAAGTAGCAATCTCAGTTTCAGACAAAGTAGATTTCAAACCAAAACTAATCAGAAGAGACTAAGAATGTTACTACATATATATTAAGGGAACAATCAATAAGAAGAAATAACATAGACATATTCACACCAAACACTACCACAGCCAACTTCATAAAAGAAACACTAAAGGACATGAAAAATCAGGTAAACACCAATACAATTATAGCAGAAAACTTCAAGAAAAAGTAGCAAAGACGAATAAAGTCTTTGAACAAATAAATCTAATATATCAATAATGTTCTATCCGAGAACAACATAATATACATTCTTCTCATAATTACACAGGAATTTCTCCAAAATAGAACACAGTATCCCATAAAGTTTCCTTAAGTAAAGGGAACACAATTGAAATTATCTCATGTAGTTTATAGTGCAATAAATCTAGAATTTGATACCAAAAGAAACTACAGAAAATAGGTACACACTTGGAATTGTTTGTACCAGAAATCAAATTCAGAACCTTGCACTTGCCTGGCAGGTACTTATGCCACAAACCTACGTCCCCTTAGAAGGATTTTTCTTTAGCCATCTCAGGCTGCCTCAAGGGCAGGTGTGTTGTAGCATGTAGGTAGAGCTGGGGATGGAACTGTGGTCCCACAAGCCTGACTGAGTTTGCCCCTCCAGGCGCTTAAACAACTGAGCTAACCAGCAAGCCTCCTACATCCCCATAGAAATTAAACAATATCCCCTTGAATAATCAATACTTCCTGAGGAAATTAAGGAAGAAATTAGGCTATTCCTATAAACAAAGGATAACGCAAGTAGAACATAGCAGAACTCATGAGGCACAATGAAAGCTGCCCCAAGAGTGAAGTTTATCACAGTGAATGCCTGCATCGGAAAAACAAAGCAAGCTCAAATAAACAGCCTATGATGTGCCTCACAGTCTTAGAACAACTCAGATCCCAAGAACCATGACAAGGAAAATAGTAAAGAGCATAGCAGAAATTAATAGAAGTGAAACAAAAAGAACAGTACACAGAATCAATGGATCAAAAAGTTCTGTTTTTGAAAAAATAAACAAATGCACAAACTTTTAGCCAATCTTACTGGAACAAGGAAAGACCCAAATCCAAAGCTCAGTCAAGAATATGTAAATACTTCTGGGCAATCCATTATCAGTGAATGAAATTGGAAGAAGTAATTAAAAAAAAAAACCTATCAACCAAGAAAACCCCAAGTCCTGACAGAGTCACTGTTACTTTATACAAGAAATTTAGAGAAGATCTAATGCTAATACTCCTTGAAATGTTTAACAAAATTGAAAGGGAAACTGTACTGGCAAAGACATTCCTGAAAGCAAGAATTACTTGAATCCCAAAACCAAAAACAGTCCTAACCAAAAGAGAAAACTACAGGCCAATCATTTCAATTGAAATTGAGGCAAAAAGCTTCAATGAGAGGCCGGCAAACAGAATTGAATCAAACTATCAAAAACATAATACACCATGATTAAGTTGGCTTCATCCCAGGGATGTAGGGTGACTTAAGGTATGTGCATAATCAATAGAACGCACCACCTAAACCTAAGCAAAGAAAAAATTGTGGGTATCTCAATGGGTTCAGCAAAAGCATTTGACAAAACCCAACATCCCTTCATGATAAAAACACTGAAGAAAATATGTATAGAAGGTCTTTGTCTTACTCTGAAAAGGCCATCTACGGCAAATACATATCCTGTATCCCATTAAACGAGGAGAAGATCAAATTTAGCCTTAAAATCAGTAACAAGACAAGAATGTTAGCTATCGTCATTCCTACTTAATATGGTACTTGAAATATCAGCTAAAGCAATCCGACAAGAGATAGAAATAAAACAGATGTGACAAGAAAGGAAGCAGTTGAATTATCACTGTCTACAGATGACATGATCTCCTACATAGAAGATCCCCAAAACTCCTCACAAAGACTCCTGCAATTTATCAACATATACAGCCAGGGATATAGCTCAATGGCACAGGAACTGTCTGGCAAGCACAAGGTCCTGAGTTCAATTTCTGGTACCAAAAATAAAAATAGTAACCATATTCAGTAGCAGAGCTGCATGGAAGTTACCACTAAATATCCATAGCATTTCTGAACCCCAATAATAGCCTCACCAAGAAAGAAATTAGGGAAACAATGAAAATGAAATCTTAGGAATTAATCAAGGAAGAGAAAGACCTCTAGAGTGAAAAATGAGATTGAAGAGGGCATCAGGAAATAGAACGATGGCCCCTATTCCTCCACAGGTAAGACCAATATAGTCAAAATTGTCATACTTCCCAAAGTGCTCTGCATATTTTATATAATCCCAAATCAAAATAACAACTGGATTCCTCCAAGAACTGGAGAAAAAAATCCTAAAAAATCACATGGAAGCAAAAATAGTACTTGGCAGCAAGTGCAAGGCAGGGCCTTTGCAATCCTGGACTTCTAGCTACAATACAAAGCCAATGACTAAAACCAGCACAGTGCTGGCAAAAAACAGACTTTGGAAACAATGGGACAGAATGAAGATGCAGAAACAGCTATGCTATCTTTCACAAATATTTTCTCTAGAGCAAAGGTAGGCTCTGTAGCAAATAATACTGGTAAAATAGGTTATACACATGCTCAAGATTGAACCTAGACCTATAAATCTTACCACGAACTAAAGTAAATGTAAAATGGGCCAAGATCTCAATAATAAAACAGAAACAATCGGCTAGAAGACAAGATACATACATAAAACTCTTGATATAAGCATAGTCACAGACTTTATGACTAGAACCTTAGTTAGAAAAAATAACAGCAAAAACCAAATGTGGGACCACATCACATTAAAAAGCTCTGCAAAGAAAAGAAAACCAACAACAAAGTGGAACGATAACCTACAGAATGAGAAAAATTTTTACCAGCCAAAACTCAGAATATTAGATCCCCTCCAAATTTAAAGACCCAGTCAAAACGAGGCATCTGAACAGTGCACAATTATCATATGCAGAAGTACAAGTGACCGATAAAATTATGCTCAATATTGCTGACAGTTTGAGAAAATGCGGTAAGACTTCAAGAGAAGTCTTACCATCCACTGATGACGTCATTCTCTGAATGGGCTCTAATCGGAGGACGCTGATCAAAGAGGGCGTGGCTTTGGCCGACTACTATCCATGCATCCTGCCTGGCTCGTTCCATCTATGCTTACTAACTGCCATGCAGTGTGCTGACGCCCTCTGCCACGCCCTTCCGCCGTGACAGTTTTACCTTACCACAGGCCTAAAAGCAATGAAACTGAATGGTCACGGAATGGATGGACGGACGGACGGACGGACGGACGGACGGACGGACGGACAGACGGACGGACGGATGGATATGTGGATGGATGGATGGATGTATGGATGGATGGATGGATGTATGGATGGAACCTCTGAAAGTGTGAGGGGGAAAAAACTTCCTTTAGGCCCAGAAACATAGCTCAGCAGCAAAGTGCCTGCCTGGCAAGCACAAGGTCCTGAGTTCAATTCCTGGTGCAAAACCAAAATTTCTCCCTAAAGTTGCTTACCCTCAGGTAAGTGTCATAGTGAGAGAACACTACCAGCTGTGAAGTAATTCACTACACACTTAAAATTTGTTCCTGAGTAAAACGCAAGAAATAGGCTTTCTGCCATACTTAGACAGGAAAAAGTATCATATTGCCTACAAAGCAAGAAAAACTCCCTAATGTATTTTATTTTTCAAGTGTCACTTATTCTAAAAATCATGTGCTCAAGAAATGTCCAGCTCCATCGACATTTGTCTCCTTTTCTTTGACTTCTTTATATTTTATTTATGTATTTATTTATTTGTTTTTTATTTAGTAAAGGGTCTGCAGGGTCTCACCACGTAGATCAAATTTGTAGTGATCCTCCTGTTATCAGCCTCCCAAGAACTGGGATTACAGGTATAAGCCATCAAGCCCAGGCTCAGCACACTTCTGGGGCGGGGCCAGCACAGCATACCAGGGATTGAACCCTGGCCTCTGCACTGTGCCTAAGCAGGCGCTTTAATCCACTGAGCTACCTGGCCAGCTTCCATTTAAAAATAACAACCCTTGGCAACGTTTCAGCATTGTGCAGGTATAGCATGCTTGAAAAACATTCAACAAAGAAATGTGTACTTCCTGAAATGGTAGTTTCTATATTTGCCATGTTAAGTTTCTTCTCATGTTCAAATTTACAACTCATATAATTTATTTTCTCAAGGCTACTGAAACTTAACTTTGGATAAAACCATCCATTTAAAAACTGAGTTAGAAAGTTTTCTTCTTACTAATTAGGTCAAAATACTATTCTAAGCCAGAAGCAGATTTTCAAAGAAACTGGGCTTTATTTGTGGATTATTTGGCCCCACCCCGTTTTCCTACAACTTTGTTGAGAATGAATGAATTCCAGAAGGGCTTGCCGCATTGGATACTTGCTGGCAGGGACAAGGATCTCTTCACCAAGGACATCACTGGCTTTCAAAACATAGTTCTGCTCCTTTTAAATTGCCTCCACAAAGTGCATATGTATACAGGTAAGAGACGTGGATGTGATCACAACACAGTGTATGTTGTGATTTCTCTGTGGTCCATTGATTACAAAGATAAAGCAATGATAAGTAATAATTATGAATTATTAAAATGAACTATCCAAAGAAGGGAATCTATACTTTCCACCAGTTTTGGTTTCAAAGTCTTAACAACAACCTTGTGGGCTGATGATAGATTTTCCCAGGCACTTGCTGAAGGCCCCCCTAGCTTGGTGTAGCTAGCCAAAGATGGAATCCTCACTTGCATGGAACCTGTTTTTATTTCCTGACTAAATCTGATTTTATTTGATTTGTTATGCTACTAGTTTCAAATGAAAAAAATAATAAACATAGCAATGACAGTGGCCGTGGTGCACCTGACAATTAAAATTGAATTCTGTTACATGGACATTTTCTATCCAACTCAGTTACAGATATAAAGAAAGGATACCTGACCCCAAAATATTGGGAGGTATATTTTCTCAAAATCTCAAATCCTAAACTTAGTAGAAACATGGAAAAACACATGCAATAATAAATTTGAAAATTATATCACTGGATTCCCTATATAATGCTGATTCATACTCTATTGAGAGGAAAACTATGTATGTCCTCCATATATGTGTACTTCTGTTTCCCAAAAGATAATTCAGAAATGAGTTAAAATGAAACTAGACACAGTATATACTGAGTGTAAAAATTAAGTGCATCACCTAGGGGAATGCCTTCTATTTAATATGTATACCTTTATATCTTAATAGCATGACTCAGTAGGATTCTGTGTGTACATGCTTTAAGATGTTGATTCCATTATCAGAAGGCTCTGCTCCATATCATTCAGGCACCTGTTTCTTCTATTTGTGGCTTCACCATCAAATCTTTCTAGAAAAGAAAGGAGCTGGAAAACATAATGGAGGGAATTTCTGTTCAAGAAGCCAAAGGTCTGATTGTGAGAAGAATTACCATACTTCACTTTGAGCAAGAACAGTGGTACAACCCCGGGTCATGGGGCAGTCAGAGACTCAGGAAAGTTCATTGTCGTCTGAGCTTCTCTGGTGAGAGAATCACAGAACTGGGTACTCTTCCACACCTCTTCACACATTATCAGACAGAAAAAAATAGATTGTAGAGCCAGGTATTATAAAGAAACTCTCACTTCTTATTTGTAGATATAATAGGTGGTTAGAATTGGTAATATTTAAAGATAGCATATAATATATTGCTGATTTTCAGAAGCTCTAATTTTGAAAAAAAAAACTAGCTTTGGATTTGGTAACGAGTTTTATTTGACTCTGTAGGATACCATTGAAAGAAACCAAATGACACAATGAAATACAATTAACCCAGTTACCTTGTTTCCAAACCTTTTTTTTTTTTTTTTTTCCAGTACTGGGGATTGAACTTGGGACCTTGCACTTGCCAGGCAGGAGCTTATGCCACTGAGCTGTATTCCTGGCCCTTTCCAAGCCTTCTGTAATAACTACATGCTTTTCTCAATGCCTGGAGTTAGAAACTATTTTAGCATAGGCAATATGCAACAATACTCATGTTTGAGGAACAGGAAACCAGTAAAACAATTCTGTTGAATCAAATTTAATTATTTTCTGTAGCATTTCACTCCACAAACTAAAAATCATAAAATGTATTATATTACAGCATCCTATTATATTACAGGATCTTCATTAATATAGAAAGCTTCTCCATTTATTAATGTTTTATTACCTTCTTAGTTTTCTTTTGCTGTTACAAAAATTGCTGCTCACTTCATCAGATATTTTTACTATCATACAAAGAAGTCTCAAGATACCATTAATAAAAAAATGGAAACTTTTTACAGCTGAGCATTTTCATTCATCAAAAAATCACTGAAGAAACTTTTTAACATGATGTCCAACTGCATTTCTGGTATCAGAAAATTTAAGATTTTACTTTGCTTTGTCAGCTGGACTGAGTATTCTTATATAGAAACCTCTACACCTTGAGATTATGGAGGCTTTAAGTGTCCAAAATGTTGACATGCTAGAAAATATCTACTTACTGAAGCAAATTTAGGAAAGTGCGCATTCACTATGCCCTTGATTGAGGATGTCCTGCTTGCTTCTGCTATAGGACTAAGCTCAGAGGTTCCGCATCAGTTCTTCCTGTGTGTCAACTGAACAATCCACCCTGCTGTGACACTTTTAACTCGAAATCTGCATCATTACCCAGTCCTTCATATGTATTATAATAACCTTCAATGCTGTGGACACAGTTTTACTTATTTACTTTAAGTGTACCCTCGCCATGGGCTTACTACTAAAAATTAATTTGCTAGAGAAAGTTATTCAGTGCAAATAAAGCTTAATTTTTGTATCATTACTTCCAAAATCTTCATACTGTGATTCTTGATTGATTAAATATTTTGTTCTTGGGCCAAGGAGATAGTTCGGTGTCATATGACCCTGCCTGGCTAGTGCAAGGTCCCCAGTTCAATTACTGGTACTGAAAAAAAAAAAAGATAAATTAATATTTTTTCTTTCTTGTAAAGTTGACTGCTAAACAAATTCAAAGTACTAGTGAATATACATAAAGAATTATTTTATTAAAAACATTACAGCTTCTATATAAAAAATCATATATATAGTTTTGCTCATTAGCTTTTTCATTAACTATGTATCTTATAGTCATTAGTAAATATAGACACACTTGTTCTTTTTAGATACTATATATCTATCTTTCTGTTGAATAGATTTGTGCAATCTTATGTAATGCAAAAATAGAATGCCATGTGTGCTTTTATCAATTTATCTTGTTGGAAAAATCATGGAGCATACTGCTAGAAATTAACTAAGGCATTAGACATTGCCGAGTGGTAACTGAAGTTTGAGCTACAGATTATCTTCTTGCCAAAACAAAAACAGCACAGATCCTTCACTAAGGTTTATATTTCTACAATGTACATAAAAGGCAGTGTGTATTAACTAAATTTTAATATGAAATAGTGCATGAAAAATGTCATTTCAATTTTCATAGCATTTTACCTCTAGAATCACAGCTGTATTTATTACCCATTATTCTCATTGGTTACGTAGGTACAAGTTTGGGTGAGAAGGCAAAATGCACAATTAATTGTAGATATCACACTATTGCTTATTTTGTTGGAGAATGTGCATAAATGTTTATCAATTTTATATTAACTGAATTCATTTAAAATAACTTGTATATATGGAATCAAAATTAAAAATTTGCCTATAACTTTTAAATATGTTTATTACTTTTCTAGGAACATTGTCTTCTGTTGCATGGAGAAACTTAATGAAGTTAAAAGTTGCAAGAAAACTTTTTCTAGAGATTATGGAATATATCCTTAACCTACTAATTTAAGTGGTTTTGGAAATTTATAGTGAAAGAATGCCATACTTTGACAATTTCTTGAGAAATCATCTTTGGCTTTATGTGTTTGCATAATGTTGTCTACCTATCTATCTATCTATCTATATGTATACCTGGACTTTTAAATTTGAATTAATGTTGCTGTAATTTGTCTAATAATTATTAAACTAAAATCAACAATAAGAAAAATGTTTAATATTCACTATGGATTCTATGGAATAACTAACAAATGCTGATAAATTAATAAGAGTGATAAAAATTAACCTAGAATTTCGGCTTTTCCCCCCTAAACTAGTTTCATCAAATTTAAAGGACTCTTTTGTGATGAAGAGTCAAAAAGCCAAAGATTTCAAATAAAGGTTTGGATTAAAAAAATCAGATTTTTAAAACATTTAACATGAACTCTAACATTTACTTTCTGGCAGCATTGTGAAAGGTCAGTAAGTTCTTCTGAGGTTTGGGAATTTGTGTTGTGAACTTCTTCTCTTTTAAGACCTGACTTTTCATGGAGGATTTCAGAGTCATGGGGGTACATGTGTCTCTTCTAAGAACAGAAATTGTGCAGCCAGGGGCACAGCTTTTCCTCTTATTTGTCCTCTTAGCAATTTTCCTTCAGTAGCTTTTATGAAATTTCTTCACACAGATTTATCTAGGATCCTGACCATAGATAAAATATGCCCCCTACAAAGTTACATGGAAAAACAGAATAAATATAGTGAACCAAAGGGTAGATAAAATTGCAAAATATTTGATTATGGAAGTAATAAAGAAGACATTGTACTAAATGGTTATTTTCCTACTAGTTTCAGCTGATTATATTTTTAGAATTTTGCAAATCCCACTAACTCAAATACTTATTGCAAAAGTGAAAGTTTGGCCTGCCATGCCAGAACCGGCCCTGGGGTGCCCTGAGCAGGCAATTGAGACTGGGCGGGTGGTGCGCACCTGTAATCCCAGCACTTGGGAGGCTGTAAACAGGCGGATCACTATGAGTCCAATCTAGTAGTGAGACCCTGAACATCCTGTAGACCCTTCCCTAAAATGCAGGAAAAAAGAAGTGGAAGTTATTAAAAATTAAATCTGCCAGCTTTTGGTTATAATAAATTACTAATCAACATTCCTGAAGGAAATGAGCATCTAAAATCTGGCAGCTATTGCATAAAATATACTTCTCTGAGGAGTAAGACAAGAGCAAGATAGTTCTGTGGAATCAAATTTAATTATGTCCTCCTGAAGCCTCACGGGGCTTTTCGCAGTTCATTATATCCAGGGTGTGTGATGCTGGGCTTAAGGGTGCAGCATGGGTTAGCGCCCTGAACAACTTAGCTTGGTTCTGGCGGTGGACTGTGGGAAGGCCCACCCTGGGGGTGGGCGGCACTACCCAGAGGCGAGTAGCCGGGATGGGATAAAAGAGAAAGAGAGGTTGCGGCTGGCTTCCGGCCTGCCTTGCGTGGACAGCTTCCCTTTTGCCGTGTCCATAGTGACGCCTCCCTGCCCCAGACCCAGCGGCTGTTTACTCCACTGACAGTGAGCTGAGATAAAACTTTCTCACAACTTGTGGGTGTTGGGTGTTTTGTCTCAGTAATACAAAAATATACCAAGACAGCACAGTCATCCACCTCCTTCTTTTTCTTGTCATCCTCCTATTTTTTCTTCCTCCTCTTTTCCCTCCTCCTATTTCGTATTTCAGTTATTACCTTATTTGGGATAGTTTCTACATTATTTGACAATTACAATAGTGTCACAACACATAAGATTGCACATTATTCTTTTTTTAAAATTTTATTTATTTATTTGTGTGTGTGTGTGTGTGTGTGTGTGTGTGTGT